>CM075939.1:4864024-4918981 GCA_038030265.1 Corythucha ciliata
TTTCAGTAATAGGTATAGTAACTTGCAATGAATATGAATAATCTTGGTACATAGGATAAAATGTCTCATGTATTCTGGAGGGCCAGAATACAGAAAATATAGAAAAAAAGAAGACCGCAAAGTGACCATGGATGTGATTTTAGAGAATTAGAAGGGGAAAGCAACAGCAATCGTACATTTTTTTGATGAAACGAACTTTTGGTTAACTCGTAATTGAATGGGCAATTCAATCTTGTTATCTATTCAAAAAATTGTTGTTTTTTTACATATTTATTGCAGTTATTTTTTAATTTTGGCTTTTATGTTTATTTATTTATTTATTTTAAGCATGACTTTTCATTGCGTCTTCTGTCGTTTTTTATAATTGAATTTTGATTTCCCGTTAGGTGTTTCAGGCGCGGATCTCGGATTTATACGAAGGGGGCGCTCAAAAAAGTTTCACCACGTTTTTTCTCAATTTCAGCCGCAATCGAGTCCTCTTATTCAACTTGCCACCACTAATTTGCGTTATTCCTCAATTCCCTCTCACTCCTAACGCCCTCCCAATCCCTCCCAACTCATTGCCTACTCTCCTGGCGTTTGTCATCGTTTTCAACGCATCGGCATCTACGGTGTTTTTCGTTGTCGCGTATGTTGAAAAATTATTTCGCATTCATTTTTCAACCTGTGATATCAACGAATTGGTAACACCTTCACAAGCTCGAGCTTTTGGGGGCTGACACCAATTGTGTGTAAATAAACAAATAAGAAAAATAAAAATAAAATAACATGTCAAGGAAATGTACCTCAGGCGCGGATTCAGAGGAGGGCGCACTCTTGAATCAAAAACATGTCAGTGAGGGAGGGGGGGTTTATTAGAATGGTCATTCAACTTCAACTTGAAAATCCGACACGATTTCGAATAAGCTTTATTTAATTAATATATTACTATTCTTATTAATATTCTTGATTTCGGAGGTGGTATCTATTACTTGAAAATATGTTGATTCGAGCCGGAAACGGTTTATGAGTCCTTCAAACAGTTCGATTGACAAATCGAAGCGGGTCACGTCCTAAACGCCCCTAAAGGGCTGTTAGCTCATCTAAAAGAGGCAGAAAATGGAACCGTTATGCCTTGTAACTGATTTCGGTTGATATTCACGACTCCAGAATTGGCCCTTGAGATTCGTGTGCGCTGTTGTTAGAGATCCGGGTCCAAAATGTAGAAAAAAGCCGCAGCTTTTCGTTGCGCAACATCCTGATGAAAATTGAGAAAAATAGCAATACATAATAATACGGCTAAAATGGGGAAAAAAGGCTTACTCGTGGATGAAATTGCGAAATAGAGCTCATATTCGCAACTGAATTTGAGAAAACACACACAATCGTGATCCTGTGTCCGGGTCAAAATTGAGGAAATACCCTACATTGAGGTTTATGGATACCATTTCATGACTAAAAAGTTTTGTTCCGACAGCAGCCTGTCGGGAAAAGTGCATTTCATTCATGCGACAATCAAGTCAAACCTCATAAGTTAGAACGATATCAATCAATTATGAATGACATTTAGGCCGGATAAATATTTCAATTGCAAATAACTCCTCTAACAAGAGTCCGCCGTGGTATAAAAAGTCAAAATCATCAAATCGTGTTTCTTTTTACCGCAGGCCCCTTTTTTGGCACCAACTGAGGGGGAACAGAATGATGAAAATGAAAAATGAAACAGAGTCGGTTTGGTTTCCTATACGATATGGGAAGGCGGACTCTTGTTAGAGGAGTTATTTGCAATTGAAATATTTATCCCGGCCTAAATTTCATTCATAATTGATTGATATCGTTCTAACTTATGAGGTTTCACTTGATTGTCGCATGAATGAAATGCACTTTTCCCGACAGGCTGCTGTCGGAACAAAACTTTTTAGTCATGAAATGGTATCCATAAACCTCAAACCGGAGGGGTCCCGTTGGAAAAAGCTCGTTTTTCGTCTGTTACGTATTTTCCAGGTTTGTCGGAAAAAGTGGTGAAGACTCTCAGGGAATACGATATGGACGAGGTCAGGGTTGCCCATAAGCCTAGCCACCAAATTGGACAAATGTTCACGAAGTTGAAAGACAAACTCGAGATTGGTGATGCCAAGGGAGTTGTCTATAAACTGGGGTGCGAGTGTGGTAAATCTTATATTGGACACACGAGACAACTTCTAAAAACTCGGTGTGCCCAGCATGAAGCGGATGTACGCAATAATAGAATGACTACCGCGTTGAGCCAACATGCCCTCACTTCTAAGCATAAGATAAATTTTTCAAATCCAAAAATTTTGCATAGCGAGCCCAACAACATACGGAGAGCATACCTCGAGGCCTTGTATATTGAAAAAATGTCTAACGCTATTGTGAATAACAAAAATGAGGCGGTTAAACTTGGGCCTGCGTATGGAGAAATAATTTTGAACACAAGAGAGGTTCTGTAACGTTTCCTATTTAACCTTTTTTTTTCTCTCTCTTTCCCTTTTTGATTGCCGTTTTGGACGATTGCGGCTTAATTAAGCTAATTCGTAGTGAAAATGTATTAACGTGAAGCGTTTCATGTAATTTGAGTGATATCCCTAGTCATATTACTGTGATAATAACGATTTATAGCTTTATCCTTGCCGTCCAAGTTTCATTAAGAATGCACGGGGTTACAGGTATGTCTATTTTACGTAATTAATGTACTTATAGTGATTTAACGAATTATGTGTGTTAGTTAAGTTAATGGGCGTGTATGAGAGAGTCTGTTTTGACCATCACTTCGACGGCGTTGGATTTTACATCGTTCTAGTCAGTATGCTTTATACTTGGATTAGCTTTAAGACCTCACTGTGATACGCCGCAAGAATGTTATTGTTTTGTATGTATTCATGAGATTGTGTTGGATTCCCTGATAGGCATTGACCTAGTTTTTCGAGGATCTACCAACTCCGGTAGCATGCAATTCAGATAGAAAACTTGCAGTTTCTGTCTGGCAGCTTCCCAAAAATTGTTGTCTTTCACAATTTTTGTTATTTTAATATGTGGTTCCTGTTCCGTGTAAATAACGAAGAGGCAGTAGGATCGTTTTGTGATAGCTAACTGACCCTGCACCTGGAATTAAAACATTGGAAATCAGGGAGACAATCCCTCTGTCTAAAGCTATTTATATATCAAGTAAAAATTGATTGTTACTTCCAAGCCAAAATATTGAGATGGAAAGCTACGGATATTCTTAGTTCCTTATAAGTATAACGTAGCCTTCAATCCCTTCCTCCCGTGGTCTTCAATCCGAAACTTGTTTGGCATCCAAGTTTACTCGAAAATTATTTGTGGATTCTTGGAGTGCACATTCGATTTGATAGACCGGCGGGGGCGGGATTTCGACAACAGTGTTGCCATTTTAGGACCACACCCGAACCCGATACCGTTAAAATGGAAATATCGAACCTGATAGTAGTAGTTACTATTTTGCTTAAGCTCCATTTTGTTATTAATATAAGGCAGTTTCGTCAAAGCTTCTTCGGGAGGAAGGCTTCTAACGGAGTAAGGAGACTTTACTTCCAAAACCCCGTCGTCTTCAATTAGCCCATCGGGGCTCGCTCCTAAAAGAATAATTGGCAATAAGAATGTTTTAGGAGGTGTTTGCCATGAGGCGGGTGCGGCATGAAAATTATGACATTGTACTAGCATGACTATGATAACACACAAGCATGAAATCCGATAGCCTGGTTATTCTTGTAACCAATATTCTTATAAGCAGGCAATGTGTTAAGCGGCCCATACACGTACAATAATATTGCGCAATAATAGGGGTTGTACAATAAAATTGAACGTTTGTGGGTTGTATTGATGGGTTGCACAATATAATGAACAACCTAGTTTTTATCCCTAAACATCTGGAAACGAAATATTGTACACATTTTTTTGCGCAATATTTATTGTACGTCTATGGACCTCTTTAAACATATTCAGAGACATAATTCGCTTCAATATAATGCAGCTGAATTTGTCAATTGAGATTTATATTTTTAATTCCTCGTCGTGCCAGTAACACCAAAAGAATAATACCAAAAGTATTGTCATGAGTAGGTATCGAAAGTCAATATCCAAACCTAGAAATGGGTATTCTTCATCAACGAAAAAACCACATTTTTTGACGCGAATCCCTTTTTTCTCCAGCTCCTCGACCAATTTACAGCATTTGGTGCTGGCCCGTCTTTTACATACTTCTCCAAAGTGTGAAGCTAGAAAGAAGTAAAAAGAATGAACTTGAAAATAAATAAGCCAATTACACACCAGGCCATATTCCCCCCCCCCCCCAAGAGGTCTGTTTCATTGTTTTGCGAGTGCTACTCTACATATAGTGTACAAAGTCAGGTCATATGATTCCATTAATTTTTTCAAAATTAGTCAATCAAGCCACATGGTTGGTTTCACTAGAGAAACTTTACTACCAGGTGAGCTCACGGCCATATTGGGGTAGATCATGGAGGAAGTAATAATATGGAGTGGCTCAAGTGAACTTTTAGGCTAGCAAAAAAGTCCCCTAGTGGGCGGGGTCTATTTATACACCACCTGAATGCTATTGGCCGAAAGGCTTCAAATCTGACTTTTTTTTTCAATTTTTTTAAAGCGGGAATCTCATTTAATTGGATATTTTTATTTTCTAGCCACGCCTACTAGGGGTAATTTTTGGCTCTCTCACATATTGACTGGCGGGGGGTGGGAGCATCTCCGGTATATTCTTTCCATGGAGGAAAGAATATACAGATATGGATGTACAGTGGAACAGACCTCACAACATATTTATACCCCTCTGTGTTTGACTCAGACATCATCGATCAGAAACGAGGTGGGCCAAATCTTCTTGTTTGTTATGACTTATGAGTTGTAAAAAGGCACCTCACTTCCTCAGAGCATACACGTGCGGTACCGACCAACGATATACATATAAACCTGGATTGCTCATGACTAGAAGGCTGTGAGTGGAGGGGGTGCGTCGTCCTATGATAAAATAGTGACCAAGACCACACCTGTCTTTCTCTTTCTCACCCCGTCCCTCTTCATGTGTAGTTATAGCAACGAGGTCCTTATTTTGAAACCCCACCCATCTCGACCACTTTCTGACTGCCCCACTTTATCAGCACTGATGAGCAATCCAGCTCTCTTATGTATCGTTGGTACCGACATAGTATGCCACTATCATAGAGCTAATATAACTACTGGGGGCCTATTCTTTAACAACAAGCAATATTTTTTTCGCCAGCCATGTGTTTATTTCATTCATTTGTTTGAAGAAAATCAATGAAATAAACATATGACTTCGAAAAAGCTGTTGCTTCGGATTTAGAGAATAAGCCTCCTGATTGAGGCAGGGCAGAGGAAACTTGTTGTTTCTAAAATGTGTCGGCCATCTTACCAATACCACTGTTCATGCTTGTCCAAAACATTGAACTTATCTGTATAGAAACCGAGGTAAGATGGCCGCCTTTACAACATACATATGAAATCGTGACGTAACATCGATACCACCTACTGGAAAAAACAAACTAAACAAAAAAGTACCCGCTTTCTTCTTTCGTCGAACCATTTCGCACAATTCGACTGCTCTATCGTATTTTGTTCCAACTGTGCTCTATCGGTGCTAGATAATCTATGGAAACCAACGTATTTCACAAATGTACACAATATTTTTTATAATTTCATTACTAAAGTTTGAACCTCAGATTTTGCATGAATTCGGCGCATTCAGTTTGGAAGAAAGGCTCTTCCATGTCGGGTTTCGACGCAAGCGGCCCATAATCGCTTTTCCCTGAGTTTTTAGAGGGAATAATTTTTTTGGCACATGAATTGCCCTTTCTCGCACAATACACAACTGACACAACAATGTTTTACGGATAGCACTCAATTATTGAATGGCAAAGTCCGATATAGATTTCACAAATAAGGTAAAATTAGAAATATACGTATATTACAATACAAGTATAAAGAATGAGAAGTTCCGCATGGGTACCGTATATTATTAGTAAATAGCTCATTTCGAGCAGAGTATAGGAAAATAGTAAATTCATGGGCCGCAGACCAATAGCAATCTGTTCAAAGTGGTTGCTTTTTACTAATAATAACGTTATTTTCAAGATCAAGAGGGCATCTAATATGAAACATACCGTCTTTGTTCCATAAGTTTGGTGAATTTGCCCGGACTCCTACACTGAGAAAAATGGTCTGTTAAAGAGGTATGTTAAAGCAGTTCTCGGTTGGTTTTACCGAGAAGTTCTGCATTTTTTGCATGGTCCTTCTTGGTTAATGCACTTTCTATGTGGAAACAGCATAGAAATCGCCTACTCAACGTTACTTAACCGTGAACTCTCGGTCAAAAATGCGTTTTACAGAGATTAGTGACTCTGTTAACAACGTTTTTCTGTATTTAACCGATATTCGCAGTGTTACTTTGTGAAAACAAGTACTCTGCTGTCAAAAGTATTCTAATCAACGGACCTACTCTGTTAACTACAAAAAATAGTCCGGCAGCTGGCGGAGTGTATTATAGAACTTTTGCTCGTATAATTATTTCAGTGTCTTGAAAGTAGAGCCATCATTGTCATTCAATCTCGGTAATTTGTGCTGCAACTCTACACTCTTTTTGACTTATTAGAAGTTTAAATACCGAACAATAGCCATTGTTGAAACTGTGGTTCGAAAAAGAGAGACAAAAAAAAGAAAGAAAAAGTTGTATATTGTACAACGAGTGAGTAAAAGGTGAAATTACTTGCGAGTTGTAGTTTTTAAGCTCGAGCCGCTGGCGAGCGCATCAAATACAACAGGAAATTTACTTGTATCACGAGTTGTGCCTTGTATACATGCTATTTTATTTATTTATTTTCGATTCTAACAAAAACAGCGATTTACATAAAAACCCCCAATTACTTTCTTAGCTAGATCACTGCTGCGATCTATTTGCGGTACGAGAGAAACACAAATTTGGATGACAAATAGGGGTCCGCGAATGTAACTCTCAGATTTTGATCTTAATCACTTTTTGGGTGATAGCTTAATAATTTGTTTGGGTTTTTTTACTGTTTTTCTCGTGGTTTTTACCTTTGGAAAACAAGGCCAAATTGTCAAAAAATTCAAATTTGAATATTCGAATTATCCGGCTTTCCGAATTTTTCTCGGGCTCTCTTCGGGGCCCAATCACAAAAAGTAAGCCTGAGGCATTGGTCCACTTCACCCCCCCCCCCTACCAAGAACAACAGTTTGATCAGAATCTTATAGTTAAATTTGGAACCTCTCCATGTGAGTATAGCTCAAGAACTAATTAGTAAAGTGTAACTTTACTCACTAGTGAGTTAATTATCATTTCACCCTCCTTAATTTATGTAGCCAGTAAAAAAGAACTTTACCCCTTCTCTGTTAAACACGAATGGCATACTTTAACTGTAAGTCGTGGAAAAAAGATATATTTTGTTATGAATTGAGCGGTGCTTGAGTAAAATTGTGATACAAAATGGGGAGCGCGGAAAGTTGATTGTGCTGCACCGAGCGGCAAGATATTCGTAATTGGAGCGAAATTTTACTATTAAATTAATCAACGAGTTTCCGATTTGTCATAGATTCCGGGGGAAAGAATTCGAACCTGTAGCACAATGAAGCACCTTAATGAATGAAATAGATGGTTCTTGGTCACATACGAGCATGATTCTCTGCAGTCCATATAGTAATTTTGGTTCGTCCTACATAGTACTACCTCATCTGCGAGTATTGCGGGTTCCTCCTGAAACACCCTGTATAACTTTGGTGTGCATTCAATATGGTTTTCACGCTACAGTGGCTAAAACGTGATTTTAGCCACTGTGTTGGAGAGAAAACAACTGTCTAAAGTTGCATTTTAGCCACTGTTTTGATAGTAAGAGAAACTGAGGGCATCGGACTGTTTCACCGCAGGTTCCACAGCCTTTCGGCTTTCCATTTCTCAGCGTGTGAGTTGTCGACGTCCTGAAAGGTGTTCGCGATGATGGAGGAATTCGTCCTTCACTTTTTTCTCAGTGTCTTAACGGGCGATTTCGCAACTTTCTGCTAATGTCGTCTGGCATCGCGCGAAAAGTAGCGTACACAACTCGTGGAAATGTGGATTTTACCTGCTCGTGTTTGTTTAGTGAATGAGGCGTACGTTGCACGCCTCGTTCACTAAAAAAAAAACTCGCAGGTAAAATTACACTTTATCCACTCGTAGTATAATATACTGTTGTTTACTGAAAAGAGAGGAAAGTTTCACTTCTCACTCTTTTTAGTAAACAAGCCAAATTGTATGCCAACCAGCGATGCCAACTGACTTGATTTTGATTTAACTGATTTACCCAATTTAACTTTTGAGGAATCAGGCCTTCTACGGAGTAGCGAAAATTACAACGAAGACTTGAGGGTTGGTGACGTGAGCCTCACCGGCATCAAAGAACAAAGCGTATGGCTTGAAGTGGACACATTTGACATTTTTAGCAACGTAGCCGTTGATGCCATACACGATCTCTTTGAAGGAGTCTGCATTATTTTAAGCCGGATACACACATGCGGTACTTGCCAAGTAACGAGCAACACATTTTTGAAATTCTCAGCTGGTTGGTTTGTGGACAATTGCTAGAAATTGATTGAATATTTGGCAAGTTACTTGGCAAGTACCGCATGTGTGTATCCGGCTTTACACTATGACATTAATAATCGAGGGTTTAATTCGACACAAATGCTTCACTTTGGATTATTTAAACCAGCGCATTCTAGAATTTGATTACGGCCCAGATTCGTGTAACAAATCCCCGTTAAACTCAACTGGCATGACAGTAGATACGGTCAAGTTGAAATTTTCATCAACTGAATGCGAACGATTTGTGAAGTATTTCGGTTTAATGATTGGTCACAAGATTAATGAAGGCAATAGTAGATACTATAAATATTATGAATTATACATTCTTCTTCGACAAATTATTGAATTAATAATGACTGAAAACGTCTATTACGACTTAACCCGTTTACTAGCTCATCACATTTCTGAATTTCTTCTTCTGTATATCAATATTTCTCCTGGAAATTCAATACCTCCTAAGTTTCACCACTTAATTCACTATCCAAAGTTGTTGCTCCGCCTAGGACCTCTTTGTAAATTACGGTCTATGAGGTACGAGGGGAAGCACAGGGCATGCAAAGCCGCCGCTCGTGTTTCAGCAAGCGGAGTGGATATTTCAAAAACAATAGCTAAGAAAATGCAATTGCAATTGAATAGCGTTTTCTATTCCAACACAATACCTCGCTCTTTGTTTGTTTGCAGCCGAGCACGCAAATTACCTGCTGCTATTGTAGCTGAAGTATCAGCTCAACTGGCCTTGCGTAACGGCACATTTTTGTCGTCCCATTCGTGGGTTAAAGCACCAAATAACGTTACATACAGACATGAAGATGTCGGATGCTTTGTACTTGATAGTGGGGACTTGAATTATCCCAAATTCGTAGAAATCAGTGATTTGTACTATTCGCCAAAATTGGGAGAGGGATTTGCTCAAGGATTCACATTTGACACGATTTTTTTCTAATCCAAGTTGCAAGCCTATTTTGTCGAACGGAAAGTCGAAATTCATTGTTTCAGCTTGCAAGCGCTTAAATTTCCATTTCCAAATACTGCCACACCTGCTGCATCAGTTAACTCATATTATAATATAACAATAAGAAACTCAATAGCTTGAATATTGCGCTATAAAAAAATAAAATAAATAAGCTAAAGTAAGTTTGCATTTTTTGTAAATTAATCTTATTAGTAATAAATATTAATGGAAACTATGAGATGTTTCTTCTCTTGCCATTACGCTCGTCATTGAACATTGTTTAATGAAAATAACTTATTATTATTATAATTTTGGTGCATTTTTTTTTTTTCTGAAGTTGTTTGACCCACAGCACTTCTTGACCCTGCAAAATACACGGAGAGATCTACGTTAAATGAGCAATCCTTCTCTGTTGATATGACCGAGAATGGTAGGAGAAAGTCTCTGTAGAATACGCCATTATTCTCTGTTACCTCGAAATTCGGTTTTACCGAGATGAGTATTTACGGAGTTTGACATGCTTTAACCTAGATGTGCCATATCGGTTAAATGTACCGACCTCGTCTCGGGTGCTACCGTTTAACAGAGAATTTTCGGTTAAATTTAACAGAGAAAGTGCCCATTTTTTCTCTCAGTGTACCAAACATGGTCTTGTGAAGACGGGTTTGCAGGGCTCGGGAATTGGCCTCGACAACTGCTCCGAGGCACCTCTGGAGCAATAATTTATTCTTTTCCCTCCTTTAAGTATGATATAGGTATTGACTAAAGTGAAATGTGTGGATTTGAACAAAAGGTTTACCAGTAAATTTTGCCAACACGCCATTAAAACTCTCGGCCAAATTGCTGCTCATCCGTTGGAGCAAACTTGTTGAGTGTTGAGCCAGATAGGCAAATCCCCAAATGTGGCTCCAATTTGAGCCACATCCCTTAGCCATCAAAGAAATATCATAAATTCATACGTAAATATGTTCAACTAGTGTTACTTCAGGCAGTGCATTTTAAAGATACGTATTAATCATTTCTAGGTTGTCTTCGTCACTACTTACCACAACTTTTCAAATCGTTTACTAAATTTGCCTCCCCCTCTTTTGGGCCCGTGCAAAAATAAGGACAGCATTTTTCATGGCTCCCAAAAATGTGGAGAGGTGCATTTTTAATGTCTTTTCTAAGAGCTTCGCTGCTCAAAATGGGATCGGGCTGGACAGACCAATGCCCGGCTGCCATTGTCACTGCAGCTCTCATTTTCTTTATCTAAATTTTGAATCGCCCAAAAAAAAAAAAAAAAAAAAATCAATTTTGCTCGAAGCGTAAAGTAAAGAACACTCTAAAGCCTCGTCCACTCGTTCAAACTTTTCTTTTCGGATATTGCTTTCGTATTCAATAAAAAAATAATGAAAATACTCGTTAAATAATTTATTAATGGACTAGGTAGGTTCAAGACAGTCTCATTTAGGGTGTTGGCTGTTCTGAGTGAATATCACTAAACGTGATTTGCCTTAGAAAGAAAAATAGAGAAAGACAAATAGCACAAGATACCAATGAAAGGTACCAAAGGAAGCAAACAGCGAAGATCCCAATTACTGCTACCCCATAATTGGAAACAACCTACCAACCATTTGTCAAACATCTCACCTTGTTTTGGACTATTCGGCGTAAGTACGCTGTTCCGACAGATCTATCTTCACCTAAACAGCGTACTTTCCGGCACTAATTCCGAAGAAAATGATTAGTACATTCAATCTTTTCAATCGGCGTGTTTTTGTATGGGCGGTTTTTGACTAAAGCCATGTAAACACTACTGTCACCGTCAGCTATTAGTTTGTTGTACCTATGAGAATATAACATCAAATATTCCATTTGCAAAAGATTTTTTTGGCCAGAACAATTCAATTGCGAAAATTTCAATCTGGTTTTTTGAGAGAAAAAACCAATATTTACGCCTTATTCTGTACCTCTTGTTAGTTATTAGCTAGTTTGTAAAAGAATAAGAAGACAAAAAAGCCAAGAAAGAGGCAAACAACTGAAAAATGCACTTATATTATTTGGATTCACAATACTTGCGGTACATGTCAGCGACCTTGATTGAAACGTGAATGACGAGAAGATTTAACACTTTTAGATGCCAACAATATTGCTTAAAATTTTCGCTTCCAGTATGTCACAGAAAACGTAACAGACAAAATGTAACAATGAAGTAGACAGACCTGATCCCATAAAAACTTTCAGAGCACTGGAAGCCCTCCAAAATTATGGCCGCTTCCATCGAACTCGCGCTTCCAGTTTAATTTTTAAAGCAACTATGATCGACAACGGAACGTTCTTGCTTTTCCGCTCTTGCGCAAGTTAAGCAAAACCTATTTTTTACTCCGACATAGAGGACTTTCTTTGTCCGGTAACCAACAATGACGGCCTAATATCAAAAAAGAAATGACCAAGGAAGATATTTGTATTGAGAGCAAATGCGATGGAAAGTGTAAGAAATTACTGCGCCAGAAAGCGAATCATATTTATTCTTATACGACCGTTTGGTCCACGTGCCATCTGCCACAACTGCAATGAGTGGTACGCCGTCCTTGTCGATATCACCAGCTTCACGAGCCAAGCGAGCTTCTTCGCGAGCCGCTTCCTCCATTTCTGATGCTGCTGTTGCCGATATAGCTTGAACAAAATATTTACATGCCACCTAAGGGACTCATGTGTCTCGAAGACGTTATTTCACGAAATGATTGTCAAATTGTTTAGCCCAGAAACCTAAATGGTGTATTCGGTCCAAGTGGCATAACTGCTAGATTTGCGTCAAAAATGACGAAATATAACCTTGCCAGAATATTTGTTTCACAAAAATCTCACTATTTCAGCTTTTTCTACGCATCCCTGGTTTTCCTCAAACAAATTTCAATAAATCCCACAGCTTTGTCACACGTAATAACAAAGCACATCACTAAAAAGGGCTGAGAATTTATTTTTTATTATGTCTACAGGGTTTTTGAATCAGCTTCTGTTGTAGGCCATCACCATCAATTTTGGGATTTCTAACAGCTGTAGTTTTACCCCTAGCATTATCAAGAAGAGTCGCTCTGCGGCAAGGGTGGATCTGGGACGACAGCTGTTACAAAACCCATGTTTGATGGTAAAATAGGATAACGTGAGAATTCGGCCCAGTAGTAGAGGCCTACAGCTCAAACTGATTCCCAAACCATGTAGACATGGTATAAATTAAATGTAGGTATGCCCTTTTCAGAGTGGTGAGCTTCAATACTACATGCGTCGGAAACTGTGAGTAATTGAAGTTTCTATGATGAAAACCAGGGATTTATTTACTTGTTTTAGTGCTTGCCAGCAGTATCGTTCACGGTTCATCATCACCCCCAACACAACGATTAATCGCCAACCAGGTTGTTCCCCCAGGCCAATGGACGAAATAGAAGACCCCAAAGAACTTACCAGATGATAACTTCTTTTCACACTCAACAAACATATGAGTTGACATAAATGGAATGTCTGCGGAATTAAGGACTTGCTCCACCGAAGAAAATCCAAGTCCAGCAGCCAGGGTCCCCGACGTAATTGAAAGATTAATGTTCATTTTATTTTGAGATGCGTCGTCGTTTTCAATCGTACAGACATAATTACACATCCTGTCATTTTACCGCAATAATAGTAGCGAAAGAAAAAATTAATTGAGAATTCCAGTGAATAATGCGATAACGAAAACACTGGAAAATGTATATACCTGCATTTCATTTTTATTCTAGATAGCAACCTCACTCTGGTTTCTCCAACGACTTCGAAGTGCTTCAGGCCACATGACATAGGCCCATGATCTGAATGCAGAATTAGCTGCTGTAATACTAGATTGAAATCGACGATCCTTCTACCCTGCATCTCAAATTTGTCGGATTGAACATCGCCGCAGCTGGGCTCAATTATAAGCTGCGAATTTTCTGAAGAAGTAAAAATTGTCGTTAAATGTTCAATGACGTATACGCGAACAGGAAAAATTAAGATTTCCGTCGATTTTCTACATAAGGAATGGTAATATCAAGCAATGAGTGTACCGAAAATATCTTCAGGATTTTCCGCGGACCTCTCGTAGTTTTCTGTTTGAGGTATTTGCACATTTTCCTCCAGCGCAACAGTATCTGGTTTAAAGAATAATGATGTAACTGTGTTAACTTATTGTTTGACAAACATGGGACGTCAATTTACCGCCTATTTCTTCTGATTCTACCGATTCGACACCCCCGGCTGAGGAGCCGTGCCTTTTGGCATTCGCCTTTTTGGCCATTTTTTTTCGAAGACGTTTGGAGGTCTTGAACTTTCTACCACTTTTGTTCACGTGCTCCGGCATCTAAAGTAATGACGATGTCACAAAAATGATCACCCCAATAAACAACAAACAACAACAAATTGAACAGTGCCGGCCTTGGACAATTATACATTTCCTCCCCCCTCACGAATTTGCGTTTTGTCCATTTTAACCGCAGATTAGTGTTATTTCCGCACTTGAGCCCTCTCTCTCTTAAGCACCTCTTCTCAATTTCTTAATTTTAGCTGCTCAATTTCTTAATTTAAGCAATTTTTTCTCTTGAGCCACGGGCGTAAACGCTTTTTTTTCATGCATAACTCCAAAGCTCGATTTTGCGGATTGAAAAGAAACGAGAAAGTTGGTGTTTTCCCGGCTAGCCAGGCAAAACGCCCATTCTTTGTTCTTCACTTGTTTTTACTAAGGCCGGTCGTCCACTGAAAGCGTTTTCGAGCGGCGCTACAACGTGCGACAACGAGCGTACATCCCAAAGGCTCAAATTGAATGTGCATGTGACATTGTTCACTGCAGGCTTAGCGGCAGTAAATTCAATTTACGCTTTTTGTATGTTCGCTCTTTGTCGCGCGCTGTAGCGCCACTCGAAAACGCTTCCAATGGGCGACCGGCCTAAATCTTCACGGAAAAAAAAATAGTACGTGCACCTCGCTGAGAAATTGGTTTGCCGGCATCGAGTTTGGCCGGATGAGCCGAACAAACACACTTTCTCGGCTAGGTACGCATGTACTATTTCTCATTTTGAGGCATGTACTTGCTAATTTATTCGATTTTTATAGTTTTTTAATATTCATTAATCCATGAGCTTATTAGTTAATTTTTTGTCGCCCACTTATTTCGCGCTCGTTTTACTAGACGCGCTCCTTAGAACCCGGCGCCCCCCTCCCATAAAAGCCGGCACTGAAATTGAATAATAAGTAATCATGCATACTCACGTCACTTCGTTCAGAAATCACCAAAAAAAAACAAACAAAAATATATGTACCTATACAATTTTCACAACAACAAAAAACCAAAAATCATTAAATTAGCACCCTCGAATCTATTTCACTGAAGGGAAGAGAGATAGAGGATAGAAAAAAAAAAAAAAAAACGTGTTGCTACAAGACCTTGAAAACCTCAAGCCGAGTCGAGCGGTCTGATCAGTAGGAGGGATGGTAGGGAGTTGGTTCGAACCTTGGAGCAAAACCGTGTGGACAGGGCGAGGAGGGGGATTCCATCATTACCATTTCTCGTCCACTGCGCGTCTTTGCGGATACGTCTTGAACTATATAGTGAAAAATCCCCTAAATAAATTAATTAAACGGGCACCCGTTTTTCTCAGTCATTTTTCAACTTTTTTCACTTTTCTTTTTTTGTAAATTCATTAAAAAATATGGACTATATGCATGCGTAAGCGATTTAGGAAAATGTGAAAATTACAAAAAATAGAAAAATAACTTTTTAAATAATTAACATAATTAAAATCGGTTACGCATGCATATATTCCTTATTTTTTAATGAATTTACAAAAAAAGAAAAGTGGAAAAAGTTGAAAAATGACTGAGAAAAACGGGTGCCCGTTTCAGAGGCCCGTGCAGCACCCCCTTAATAAAATTGATGATCTTACCAGCGGCGGTTCTTATGGGTAGGCAAGGTAGGCGGCGCTTAGCCAGAAATCAAGGGGCAAATATTTTTTTAGATGCCCGAATTATCATGAAATTATTCAATTTTACAATACTTTAATTTGCGGTATTTTAAAAAAGCTTTTTTGACGAGGTGGTGATAGCATCTCATAGTGGTTGCGCTTAGCCACTGAAGTATGCAACCCTCAACACTCACGTGCCATGATGGTTAGACGAAGCCACCAGTGGCTTGTGTAAGGGAAAAAGGGTGGTTAAGGCGACGTAACAAAGAGCCTTCGCCATCCTCTCGCTTCTTCGTCTATCCCTCTTATACACAGAGGCCCCCTCAAAGCCCGCTCTCCTAAGGCTCCTAAAGGCGATCTCGCCCGTCGTCTTTTATGAGAGGGAGCGAGAAAGAAACAGGCAATAGGAAAGAGGAAAGTAGAAGGGTGACGAACTGACGGAGAATAACCTTCCAGTCAGCACGGGGAAGCGCATGGCATGGTTTTATTTTTTCTTAGCGAGTGTGCCTCCTTTTCCAGCCTCCTTTTTAGCAGGTTAGGTCCGCCAAAATTCAAACCAGGAAAAATTTGAAAATGCATCTAGGTACAATCAAACGAACGATAATTAACACATCTTATCACTAAAAACGACCTTATCACACGAAAAATACTACTGATAAGCCTCCAAAACAAAACTCATTAGACTGTGCAAATGCAAACATTTCGTCACCTGAGGAAAATTGCTAAGGGAGCCTGGGAAAACTGAGTGCGTCCAAGTGTACAGGACACATGTGGGTAAGTGCTAGCCAGAAAATCTTTGTGGCGAATTGAAATGGGTGTCCGTGAAAAATCAACAAGTGTCCTGGTAGCCCCTATTTGCCCACATTTTGGCCCCTGTACAAAAATGCTCAAGGTGTGTGACCTAATGAAGTGCGTCCTTGTGTACTGGACACATATAGGCAGAGGCTGGCTATAAAAACTTTGAGTCGAATTTAAATAGGTGTCCGTGAAAAATCAACAAGTGTCCAGGTACCCCCTATTTTCCCACATTTTGGCCCCTGTACAAAAATGCTCAAGGTGTGTGGGAAAATGAAGTTCACGCTTGTGTACTGGACGCATGTAGGTAGGGGCTGGCTATAAATAGTGCGGGTGTTGCATTGGGGTGGACCGAAGTGTTTACGACACATGTGGGTAGAACCTGCGTGGAGAAACTTTCTGCCCGATTGAAAATGGTGTCCGTGAAAAATCAGATCATTCACAAAGATATTATTATATTTTATACATTTTAAAAACAAAAAAAAAAACGTTGCAAGATTACTTTTGGACTCCTGTGATAATCATAAATTTGTTTGATTATTTCTTTATAGCAGTACACAATTAACAGGAAATTTTGTTGGCGGCATTACCATTCGAATTTTTGAAGACCGCCGTTCCAATGATGCGGCCGGCACCCCCAACATAGCGCGATTCGCCTCAGTCGTAGTCGTCGTCATCGTCGTTGTCGTCATCGTCCAAATCGATGGTGCAATGTTATAATTCATTAAATAAAACACCACTATTGTCAACTTAAGTTTTAATCCCCAAGTTTTACGCCCCAACGAATGAGTCGTCGACGGCGTCGGCGACGTTGGTCTTCTCATTGGTTTACTTTCACTTTGATGCGGTGGTGGTGCCGTGGCCCTTATTTCGTAGGGCGCACGGGGGGCTCTTTCGCGGGGTTCGCTCCTCTGAGCCCCCACACCACCACCTGATGCTCGATTATTCAAAGTCTAGAGATAAATAGGCATTTTATTACTCTTGTAATTCATATGTATGTAAATCTCAGCGTTCTTACGTCTTGCACAAATTGATTTGTCAATGACTTCTCTATGTCAGTCATCACCTCCATTGCGGAGGTGATACAGGCGTAGTGGTGGCTGTGAAAATATTAAAATTGATCTGTACAACATTAATTGAGTTCATGATACGACTAAGTAATTAGAATGGTTGAGAGTGAGGTAGGACGCCCACTGGAAGCGTTTTCGGGCGGCGCTACAACGCGTGACAACGAGCGTACATCCCAAAGCCTCAAATTGAATGTGGCATCGTGCACTGTAGGCTTAGCAGCAGTGAATTCAATTTATAACTTTTTGTATGTACGCTCGTTGTAGCACGGCTCGAAAACGCTTTCAGTGGACGACCGTCCGGATAGAAGAGTGAGAAATGAACGAAATACATGTGAATTAGGCAATGCAGTCGACTCATCTATACATGCAGGATAAAGTTATTTTACCATCAGAAGTTAGCATTAATACTAGTAATAGTACTCACCGATACATTTTGCTCTTTCCTCGACCAGGACCACGGTTCTGGTTCACGTGTCGCCCTCGCCACATTTTAAATAATTACGTTACTAACTGAACGAATGAATGAGGGTTAGTTAGAGATTGTTTGCCTAACTTGCAAAATTAATATCGATACATTACAGCAATTCAAAATAATACACCAACATTAATATTAATTAATGTTATTGAAACTTACATGATATAAAATTCGAATTATCCAGGTTCTTTTCAAACAATTCATATTGGCATAGCGTATTGGTCTTCGTGAAATTTTAATCGATCACTCTTCATAGCACTCATGACGTATTGTGATGATGTGGGGCTTGCTAAGTTAATTTCATGAGCGTAATTGAAGAACAACTCAAACGTAATCGTCCCTCATTTCAATTGTTACATCATGGAGAGGAATTTGACCTTACGAATTCTGAAATTGAGATGCTACATATGTACTTCGCTGTTATTTTATTTCAATTTCAAATAACCCGAACTAAATGCATACAAAAAAACGAATACGTAGGTAGGAGCCTATGTTGTCAGCCTTCTCTCGACGAGGTGCGTCGACCAATTGCACTTGTGAAATTCAACGCTGAAGATGGCGAGCAGTCAGAACCGGTCCGTCGATGACGAGCCTCTACGAGGGAAGACGTTCAACGAAGGCTCCTAAGGCTTCGATTTTCTTCATGCAATGCTTACTGAACCCCGTAGCGTAAGCGCTTCTACTAACAATCTTAATTATCCCGGATAGAAGAGTGAGAAATGAACGAAATACATGTGAATTAGGCAATGCAGTCGACTCATCTATACATGCAGGATAAAGTTATTTTACCATCAGAAGTTAGCATTAATACTAGTAATAGTACTCACCGATACATTTTGCTCTTTCCTCGACCAGGACCACGGTTCTGGTTCACGTGTCGCCCTCGCCACATTTTAAATAATTACGTTACTAACTGAACGAATGAATGAGGGTTAGTTAGAGATTGTTTGCCTAACTTGCAAAATTAATATCGATACATTACAGCAATTCAAAATAATACACCAACATTAATATTAATTAATGTTATTGAAACTTACATGATATAAAATTCGAATTATCCAGGTTCTTTTCAAACAATTCATATTGGCATAGCGTATTGGTCTTCGTGAAATTTTAATCGATCACTCTTCATAGCACTCATGACGTATTGTGATGATGTGGGGCTTGCTAAGTTAATTTCATGAGCGTAATTGAAGAACAACTCAAACGTAATCGTCCCTCATTTCAATTGTTACATCATGGAGAGGAATTTGACCTTACGAATTCTGAAATTGAGATGCTACATATGTACTTCGCTGTTATTTTATTTCAATTTCAAATAACCCGAACTAAATGCATACAAAAAAACGAATACGTAGGTAGGAGCCTATGTTGTCAGCCTTCTCTCGACGAGGTGCGTCGACCAATTGCACTTGTGAAATTCAACGCTGAAGATGGCGAGCAGTCAGAACCGGTCCGTCGATGACGAGCCTCTACGAGGGAAGACGTTCAACGAAGGCTCCTAAGGCTTCGATTTTCTTCATGCAATGCTTACTGAACCCCGTAGCGTAAGCGCTTCTACTAACAATCTTAATTATCCCGTACTTATTATTACCAATGAATGCAGACACATCCGCATCTAAAAGTGACTTAACTCGATTCCAAACTAAAACAAATAAACAATGTACCAGTTTTCGAAAATATACGCTTGTGTTGAGGGATGGCGTTATTCAAAATCCTCAAAACGCTATACCGAAATTTTTTGGTGCCACGAAAGACCGTAATACTACAAGGCTAATTAAATACAATACCTACTTCATTACCAACTCAAAAGTATTTATACCCCGTTACTGTATTTATACCCTATGAGGGGAGACATCAGTACCACACGGTTTCAGTTGTACTTCCAGACGCTGAAGATGGCGAGCAGCCGAAACCGATTCGTTTTTAACGCACTTCAACGAGAGAAGACAGACAACGTAGGCTCCTACTGCTACATTTTCATGCATGCATTACCTACTAACCCTCGTAGTTTAGCGATCATATAACAATATCAAATATGAAATAATAAATACACCAAAAAAATTCATAATTAACGACTATGCATCACAAAAACCCGAAACAAACCATTTATCAAAGCAAAATATAAAGCAAGTAAGCCCCTTAACCCGTTAACGCCCAGTGTCCTGTTCATAGGACGCTGTTTTTATTGTCAAAACATGCATGCGACAATGATGGGGATCAATCTATTCATGTTCCAGCGTGCCCAATCTTTTCTATACACCCGTCTCACTATTCAAAAAAACTGTATTATCGTTTCCAATAGGAAAAACGTATCGAAATAGTCTAACGTTTTTCGTGCGATTTTAGGTTTCAGTTATTTTTTCAATCGTTCAAGTTTCTCTAGAAAATTCACGATGACCAGGCATGTGGATTTTGCTTTCGAGGATTGTGCAGGGCTAAAGGAAAACTGGTATTCAGCCACTTCTTAAAATTTTTAGATTCTCCACGAGCTAATGAGGACTCAATTTTGTGTCCTATTAATATGACACTGGGCTATTCGACGTTGGTTTGCTAAATACAATTTTCTGTCAAAATCAACTCGTATTTTCAAATTTCTTGAAGAAGTTCAACAGTATTCACTTGCCGAGCGAATAGCAGCCGAGATCTTGCTCTTCCGCCGGACCCTGGTGAGCTGACCGACAAAGATGTCATTGATGGTGTTCTTGATACGACAGGAAAGTCGAAAGTCATCGACGTTGTGGGATTGCTGGAAGTTATAAGATCGGAAGATGACGCTGAAAGCCAAGAACTCCCCGGCGGTAGCCAGAGGAAGGGGAAGGCATCGATCGAAAAGAAGAGAGGAAAAAATCTGCTCAGTGCAATCGGAATCGTGTCATCTATTCTGCAGCTTTGCTGATCAAGACGCGCTGCTGCGCTACTAAACCCAGAATTTTGTAAATGGGGAATGGTCAACAAATATGGATGGATGATCGTCAGGTGCTTCAAGTGACACGGAATAATCAACTGATTGTCACCAAACATACATCCGGTTTGGATATTAGCTATGAGATCATTGTTGGAACGATGGATTTTCTGTCAGTTCCAGCTCTTCTATCACGGTTGTGTCAACGGTGTGAACGGTCAACGGTGAGTACGGTGGTGTCAACCACAAAATTCAAGAAGCCATTTCTGTCGACGTGTTGCGGTTCAAGTGATTTCAAATCGCGAAATTCCTTTTGTGTGAAGGCACTCACCTCGTCAACGAGGTAATTTACATTACTCAAGCTCGACATCGCCGGAAATAACGGGCGTCCTGTCGAATTGCCACTAATGAATCTTTGTACTAGAAAGAACACTATGATTAAAATAAGTTTCCCGATTTTATTGATGACAAGATGTCAAATGTTGAGCGATTGGATATTCAAGAGCAACGACCGGCACACCGATTTATTTTCATTTTTTTAGATAGCGGCGATCCTTCCTTCGATAATCGCCCAGCGTAGTCAATTAAGTTCCATTTTACGTAATTTTGATGCTTAACAAAGCCATAAAGACTGAGTTATTGAAAAAAAAAAAAAAAAAAAAAAAAAAACGATTTGCAGCAAGCTTTCAATGTAGAACTTACATGAACGGGGCAACCAGGAATAGATAACAATGCAATGCCAACTCGATCGTAACCTGCCGAGTCCTTTCCCAATATTATATATACAGGGTGATTCAGGAGGAATGTGACAACTTACACAGGTGATAGTGCGTACCTGGACGCACAAAAAACGTCACATAGACGCAAAGCCGAAAATGCTTTGGTTACGAGATATGAGCATTTTCCTGTTTTTTCCTAGTTGCATTACTTTTTACGGTAATTGTCGTGTTTACGGCTCACCGTTAGTGGCTAGACAAAAACTGACGGTGGATTCGGAATGAGGACAAAATCCTGTTCATGAAACCACCGTGAAAATCAAAAAATGTCGCTTGCGCGTCGCTATTCAGCCATGTGAAAAGTGAAAAAAGTAGTTTTTTCGAATACCTGATAAATTTCACATCAGTATCAATCAGCTGCTAGTGCGCGCATCGACGTGTAAAGTTGTGGAAAACTACCCGTTCTGTGTACTTACGAACGGTGTCCTGATAGTTGAAGTTTGCAACCCTCCGACTTTAGCAATCAAGTTCCAGTGCAAAAAAA
The DNA here is from genome assembly GCA_038030265.1 of Corythucha ciliata. Lineage (NCBI taxonomy): Eukaryota > Metazoa > Arthropoda > Insecta > Hemiptera > Tingidae > Corythucha > Corythucha ciliata. The sequence continues at coordinate 4,886,059 of CM075939.1, forward strand.
ATGCAACTTGCTTTGATAAAACAAACCGAATAGGTCAGGTTAAATGGCCTTTCCTTAGGCTATTGTGTTCGTCCGAGCATGCTCCCCCTCAATGCCTGATGTAAAATTAAGAATTCAATTCACTACGCGAGGGTCACCATGAGAGACGCCGTGGATGAACTGCTACGTTAGGACTTGAACGGGGCCTTGGCCGTTCTATCTCATCAGAATCAGCTTAGCTCAGCAGATTGTGGGCGAGGAGGACTAATTAACTGGTCTGCGAGGTCTCCTGACTTAACGTCCTCGATTACTGTCTCTGGGGGTGGATGAAGACAATGGTATACGAATACAAGCCCAGCGAATGCGAGGAGCTGATCAACAAAGTTGTGGCCTGTGCTGAATCGATCAGACAACGAGATGCCGAAATTCTTCGAACCACCAGAGATATACAGAAAAGAGCGTCCATACAAGTTGGAAGGACAAACGATGGACAATGAACTCCGTGAATGAGATATTAGGGTACCGGCTCAATCTGATAAGGTGAAATGTCGAAGTCCATAATTTTCAACCTAACGCTGTTCATCCACCACCTCAACTCACAGTCCATACATGAAAACCTCGTTGTCAATTGAATCCTTACTTCAGGCATTGAGAGGAGCATGCTCGTAGGAACGCAATACCCCCATGGAAACACATTTAAACTGACCTATTCGGCTTTTATAACAAATCAAGTTTTATATATTTTTTTTGCATTTAAACTTGATTGTTAAAGGTCGAGGGTGCAAACTTCAACCTATCAGGACATACCGTTCGAAAGTACCAAAACGGGGTAGTTTTCCACCAACTTTACCCGCGATAACGCGCACTACAGCTAATATGATACTGATGTGAAATTTATCAGTATTTGAAAAACTACTTTCTTAGCATGTCACATGGCTGAAATAGCAACGCCACAGCGACATTCTTTTTATTTTGTTGGCTGGTTTCTAGGAACAGGATTTTGTTTTCAGTTCCGACGCACAAAAAACTGTTCATGAATAGACGCAAAAAGCCGAAAATGCTTGTGGTCTACAGAATATGAGCATGTTCCTGTTGATGTCCTCCATGATTTACATCATCATAGCATTTTACGTATATTTCCTGTGTTTCACTAGCTCACCGTTAGTGGCTATACAAAAAGTGACGGTGGATTCGGAACTGAACAAAATCCTGTTCCTGAAACCACAACAAAATCAAAGAATGTCGCTTGGGCGTGGCTATTTCAGCCATGTGAAAAGCTAAGAAAGTAGTTTTTTCAAATACCTGATAAATTTCACATCAGTATCAATTAGCTGCTAGTGCGCGTATCGACGGGTAAAGTTGTGGAAAACTACCCCGTTTTGTGTACTTTCGAACGGTGTCCTGATAGTTGAAGTTTGCAACCCTCCGACTTTAACAATCAAGTTTAAATGCAAAAAAATATAAACTTGCTTTGTTATAACAAGCCGAATAGGTCAGTTTAAATGTCGTTTCCTTGGGGTATTGCGTTCCTACGAGCATGCTCCTCTCAATGCCTGAAGTAAGGATTCAATTGACAACGAGGTTTTCCATGTATGGACTGTGAGTTGAGGTGGTGGATGAACAGCGTTAGGGTGAAAATTATGGACTTCGACATTTCACCTTATCAGATTGAGCCGGTACCCTAATATCTCATTCACGGAGTTCATTGTCCATCGTTTGTCCTTCCAACTTGTATGGACGCTCTTTTCTGTATATCTCTGGTGGTTCGAAGAATTTCGGCATCTCGTTGTCTGATCGATTCAGCACAGGCCACAACTTTGTTGATCAGCTCCTCGCATTCGCTGGGCTTGTATTCGTATACCATTGTCTTCATCCACCCCCAGAGACAGTAATCGAGGGACGTTAAGTCAGGAGACCTCGCAGACCAGTTAATTAGTCCTCCTCGCCCACAATCTGCTGAGCTAAGCTGATTCTGATGAGATAGAACGGCCAAGGCCCCGTTCAAGTCCTAACGTAGCAGTTCATCCACGGCGTCTCTCATGGTGACCCTCGCGTAGTGAATTGAATTCTTAATTTTACATCAGGCATTGAGGGGAGCATGCTCGGACGAACACAATAGCCTAAGGAAAGGCCATTTAACCTGACCTATTCGGTTTGTTTTATCAAAGCAAGTTGCATTTTTTTTGCACTGGAACTTGATTGCTAAAGTCGGAGGGTTGCAAACTTCAACTATCAGGACACCGTTCGTAAGTACACAGAACGGGGTAGTTTTCCACAACTTTACACGTCGATGCGCGCACTAGCAGCTGATTGATACTGATGTGAAATTTATCAGGTATTCGAAAAAACTACTTTTTTCACTTTTCACATGGCTGAAATAGCGACGCGCAAGCGACATTTTTTGATTTTCACGGTGGTTTCATGAACAGGATTTTGTCCTCTTTCCGAATCCACCGTCAGTTTTTGTCTAGCCACTAACGGTGAGCCGTAAACACGACAATTACCGTAAAAAGTAATGCAACTAGGAAAAAACAGGAAAATGCTCATATCTCGTAACCAAAGCATTTTCGGCTATGCGTCTATATGACGTTTTTTGTGCGTCCAGGTACGCACTATCACCTGTGCAAGTTTGTCACATTCCTCCTGAATCACCCTGTATACATACATTCCAGACCACTGAATTCGTGTTCTAGAGGTCCTGAAACATGAAAAAAACATGCCATGACACATGTTTGCCACCATCACGACGAGACCAATAGTGCATTTTGACATAAATGGAATGCACTAAAAAAGAATTCACTTCGTCATTCATTCAGAATTCAAGTAGCAGTGACAAAAGAGGAGCAGTAACAGTTTGAAGCAGTGACAGAAAAATCCAACTGCTGCAGGTACTCTAGATTTCTAGATTATTTAGTTTTGAGTACAACGGTTTCACATCTTGGGTTGATATCAAATATCTTCATTAGGTAGGTATTAGGAAAAAGAACAAATGGAAACGTAAACATACAATTTTTTAAATAAGTAAGTCTAACTCTAGATTTCTAGATTATTTAGTTTTGAGTACAACGGTTTCACATCTTGGGTTGATATCAAATATCTTCATTAGGTAGGTATTAGGAAAAAGAACAAATGGAAACGTAAACATACAATTTTTTAAATAAGTAAGTCTAAGGGTTGATTAAAAGGAGAAATGTTACGTTTTAACGCTGATATGCCCGTTATTTCTACCCCCGACACTCATGATTAATATGTACCCACTCGGTTATCTACTCAATTGTCACTGGAAGTCCGAGCCGAGGCACTCGTGACAGTGACAGTGACTGAAAGGAAACAAAACCAAGTACAAGCGAGTACAATTGTATCAGATACTCATCTTGCTTTGCTATTGGTTGGAAAGTACCCAGTCAACTGAGTTCATGCTCTCTCATTGGCTAAAAAGTACCCGTTTGTTGGTGCCATCATTCGGTGGATAGAGAAACAACAATTGACTGCGAAATACCTCCGCTTTCCGCTTGGGAATAAAGTCAGTCGTGGGCTCGTGGGGAGAGGAGAACTCTTAGTTGATATTGATACTTGATACTAAAAGTACTCGGTTCAATCGGGCAGTATCAGTTGATACTACTAGGTACATTGAAGTATCAGTGACAAAGTATCAAGTAGATACTTTTTTACCCACCTCTAAACAGGACTTCGCGAAAATGGCAACGACGTGCGTGATATTTTTGCAAAATACTTCATGGGACAACAAATAATATGTTTTGAACCCAAAGTGATTAAATTTTATTTTAGAGTGTATATTTTGGTGTATATTTGGTGCTGGGGTGGCGAATATTTTTAGAGATGAATCGTGATCTTAGGTTATTGTTACGAGGTCTTGTGTCATTCATCATTTTTGAATAACAAATAAAAATATTAAAATACCATCTCAACTTACCAAACTTGTTCTTTTCCATCTCGGATAAATCCTCACATTCGTTTTTTTTTTTTTTGTTTTTGTTTTTTTTTTTTTTGGGTAAATAAATGAACCACTTTATTCCAGTATTTTTCTTTTATTTCTCGGTTGACTTACTGAGAACTGCCTTTATCCCATAAGGCAGGGTGATCCCGTATGTATAATGCTCAATCAAGCGTTCCGTGTTCACCATCATCAGAATATCACAAGGCCATCACAATTTCTAAATGGTAATGGTCACTCTCAACGGTCTCGGTTTGAGTACGGAATTTGAATGGTTGCTTCTTCTTCTTCTTCTACTTCCACTTCTGCCGAATGACCCCAGCTCAAAAATAAAACAAACATGCATGAAAGAAAAGTCTTACTATACTTCTTAAAAAGCAAAGTCCCCTTGAGGGGAAGGCTCATGGCTGTTTTTACGTTTTTCGTTGTTTTCGGGGGTTTCTTTGTTCCGGTCTTCGACCAGAAATCAAGGGGCAAATATTTTTTTAGATGCCCGAATTATCATGAAATTATTCAACTTTACAATACTTTGATTTGCGGTATTTTAAAAAGGTTGAGGACGAGGTGGTGATAGCATCTCATAGTGGTTGCGCTTAGCCACTGAAGTATGCAACCCTCAACACTCACGTGCCATGATGGTTAGACGAAGCCACCAGTGGCTTGTGTAAGGGAAAAAGGGTGGTTAAGGCGACGTAACAAAGAGCCTTCGCCATCCTCTCGCTTCTTCGTCTATCCCTCTTATACACAGAGGCCCCCTCAAAGCCCGCTCTCCTAAGGCTCCTAAAGGCGATCTCGCTCGTCGTCTTTTATGAGATGGAGCGAGAAAGAAACAGGCAATAGGAAAGAGGAAAGTAGAAGGGTGACGAACTGACGGAGAATAACCTTCGAGTCAGCACGGGGAAGCCATAGAGATAAATATACCTGGAGGGTGAATTGGTCAACGCGCATGTGGATCAACATGCGAGTCAGCTGACAGGTCCTTGGTTGAATTTCAGCGCCAAAATTGTGGAAGGGGAATGCTTGTGAAACAACCCAAGGCCAATGAACTGAAGGATAACAGATAATAAATAATTTTTCAAGAGAATTTCTGGTGAAGAAGGCTGCTCATTTGTTCGTGAAAAAAGATAAAGTGTGCTACTATAGTAAAATGGGCAAATACTGCTGCATTTGTTGTTCTAAAACAATTGTTTTAAAATACAGCAAGCGCCGGGAGGGAATGTTATTGCCACCCCAACTTCCCGCTCAGATTCAACTTGGGACCTGTCAGCTGACCGGTTCCTCCCTCTTGCCCCTCCACACATCTCATGTTGATCCACTCTTTCACCTCCTTTGCGCACCCAATTCACCCTCCAGGTATATTTATCTCTATGGGGGAAGCGCATGGCATGGTTTTATTTTTTCTTGACGAGTGTGAAGTTGGCCTCCTTTTCCAGCCTCCTTTTTAGCAGGTTAGGTCCGCCAAAATTCAAACCAGGAAAAATTTGAAAATGCATCTAGGTACAACCAAACGAACGATAATTAACACATCTTATCTCTAAAAACGACCTTATCACACGAAAAATACTACTGATAAGCCTCCAAAACAAAACTCATTAGACTGTGCAAATGCAAACATTTCGTCACCTGAGGAAAATTGCTAAGGGGGCCTGGGAAAACTGAGTGCGTCCAGTGTACAGGACACATGTGGGTAAGTGCTAGCCAGAAAATCTTTGTGGCGAATTGAAATGGGTGTCCGTGAAAAATCAACAAGTGTCCTGGTAGCCCCTATTTGCCCACATTTTGGCCCCTGTACAAAAATGCTCAAGGTGTGTGGCCTAATAAGTGCATCCTTGTGTACTGGACACATATAGGCAGAGGCTGGCTATAAAAACTTTGAGTCGAATTGAAATGGGTGTCCGTGAAAAATCAACAAGTGTCCAGGTAGCCCCTATTTGCCCACATTTTGGCCCCTGTACAAAAATGCTCAAGGTGTGTGGGAAAATGAAGTTCACGCTAGTGTGCTGGACGCATGTAGGTAGGGGCTGGCTATAAATAGTGCGGGTGTTGCATTGGGGTGGACCGAAGTGTTTACGACACATGTGGGTAGAACCTGCGTGGAGAAACTTTCTGCCCGATTGAAAATGGTGTCCGTGAAAAATCAGATCATTCACAAAGATATTATTATATTTTATACATTTTAAAAACAAAAAAAAACGTTGCGAGATTACTTTTGGACTCCTGTGATAATCATAAATTTGTTTGATTATTTCTTTATAGCAGTACACAATTAACAGGAAATTTTGTTGGCGGCATTACCATTCGAATTTTTGAAGACCGCCGTTCCAATGATGCGGCCGGCACCCCCAACATAGCGCGATTCGCCGCAGTCGTAGTCGTCGTTATCGTCATCGTCGTTGTCGTCTTCGTCCAAATCGATGGTGCACTGTTATAATTCATTAAATAAAACACCACTATTGTCAACTTAAGTTTTAATCCCCAAGTTTTACGCCCCAACGAATGAGTCGTCGACGGCGTCGGCGACGTTGGTGGTGCGTGCTGCACCATCGGGGCCGGCGGTCTTCTCATTGGTTTACTTTCACTTTGATGCGGTGGTGGTGCCGTGGCCCTTATTTCGTAGGGCGCACGGGGGGCTCTTTCGCGGGGTTCGCTCCTCTGAGCCCCCACACCACCACCTGATGCTCGATTATTCAAAGTCTAGAGATAAATAGGCATTTTATTACTCTTGTAATTCATATGTATGTAAATCTCAGCGTTCTTACGTCTTGCACAAATTGATTTCTCAATGACATCTCTATGTCAGTCATCACCTCCATTGCGGAGGTGATACAGGCGTAGTGGTGGCTGTGAAAATATTAAAATTGATCAGTACAACATTAATTGAGTTCATGATACGACTAAGTAATTAGAATGGTTGAGAGTGAGGTAGGACGCCCACTGGAAGCGTTTTCGGGCGGCGCTACAACGCGTGACAACGAGCGTACATCCCAAAGCCTCAAATTGAATGTGGCATCGTGCACTGTAGGCTTAGCAGCAGTGAATTCAATTTATAACTTTTTGTATGTACGCTCGTTGTAGCACGGCTCGAAAACGCTTTCAGTGGACGACCGGCCGGATAGAAGAGTGAGAAATGAACGAAATACATGTGAATTAGGCAATGCAGCCGACTCATCTATACATGCAGGATAAAGTTATTTTACCATCAGAAGTTAGCATTAATACTAGTAATAGTACTCACCGATACATTTTGCTCTTTCCTCGACCAGGACCACGGTTCTGGTTCAAGTGTCGCCCTCGCCACATTTTAAATAATTACGTTACTAACTGAACGATTGAATGAGGGTTAGTTAGAGATTGTTTGCCTAACTTGCAAAATTAATATCGATACATTACAGCAATTCAAAATAATACACCAACATTAATATTAATTAATGTTATTGAAACTTACATGATATAAAATTCGAATTATCCAGGTTCTTTTCAAACAATTCATATTGGCATAGCGTATTGGTCTTCGTGAAATTTTAATCGATCACTCTTCATAGCACTCATGACGTATTGTGATGATGTGGGGCTTGCTAAGTTAATTTCATGAGCGTAATTGAAGAACAACTCAAACGTAATCGTCCCTCATTTCAATTGTTACATCATTTAGAAGAATTTGACCTTACGAATTCTGAAATTGAGATGCTACATATGTACTTCGCTGTTATTTTATTTCAATTTCAAATAACCCGAACTAAATGCATACAAAAAAACGAATACGTAGGTAGGAGCCTATGTTGTCAGCCTTCTCTCGACGAGGTGCGTCGACCAATTGCACTTGTGAAATTCAACGCTGAAGATGGCGAGCAGTCGGAACCGGTCCGTCGATGACGAGCCTCTACGAGGGAAGACGTTCAACGAAGGCTCCTAAGGCTACGATTTTCTTCATGCAATGCTTACTGAACCCCGTAGCGTAAGCGCATCTACTAACAATCTTAATTATCCCGTACTTATTATTACCAATGAATGCAGACACATCCGCATCTAAAAGTGACTTAACTCGATTCCAAACTAAAACAAATAAACAATGTACCAGTTTTCGAAAATATACGCTTGTGTTGAGGGCTGGCGTAATTCAAAATCCTCAAAACGCTATATCGAAATTTTTTGGTGCCACGAAAGACCGTAATACTACAAGGCTAATTAAATACAATACCTACTTCATTACCTACTCAAAAGTATTTATACCCCGTTACTGTATTTATACCCTATGGGGGGAGACCGAGTACCACACGGTTTCAGTTGTACTTCCAGACGCTGAAGATGGCGAGCAGCCGAAACCGATTCGTTTTTAACGCACCTCAACGAGAGAAGACAGACAACGTAGGCTCCTACTGCTACATTTTCATGCATGCATTACCTACTAACCCTCGTAGTTTAGCGATCATATAACAATATCAAATATGAAATAATAAATACACCAAAAAAATTCATAATTAACGACTATGCATCACAAAAACCCGAAACAAACCATTTATCAAAGCAAAATATAAAGCAAGTAATCCCCTTAAAGCTTGGGTTTCCTAGGGAAGCGGTGCCGTAATATTACGTTAGAAAACATCTCCTTTTAAATCATGCCAGTTGACCGTTCCCTAGGCAACTACTGGCGTGATTTAAAATGGGATGTTTTCTAACGTAATATTACGGCACCGCTTTCCTAGGAAACCCAAGCTTAACCCGTTAACGCCCAGTGTCCTGTTCATAGGACGCTGTTTTTATTGTCAAAACATGCATGCGACAATGATGGGGATCAACCTATTCATGTTCCAGCGTGCCCAATCTTTTCTATACACCCGTCTCACTATTCAAAAAAACTGTATTATCGTTTCCAAAAGGAAAAACGTATCGAAATAGTCTAACGTTTTTCGTGCGATTTTAGGTTTCAGTTATTTTTTCAATCGTTCAAGTTTCTCTAGAAAATTCACGATGACCAGGCATGTGGATTTTGCTTTCGAGGATTGTGTAGGGCTAAAGGAAAACTGGTATTCAGCCACTTCTTCAAATTTTTAGATTCTCCACGAGCTAATGAGGACTCAATTTTGTGTCCTATTAATATGACACTGGGCTATTCGACGTTGGTTTGCTAAATACAATTCTCTGTCAAAATCAACTCGTATTTTCAAATTTCTTGAAGAAGTTCAACAGTATTCACTTGCCGAGCGAATAGCAGCCGAGATCTTGCTCTTCCGCCGGACCCTGGTGAGCTGACCGACGAAGATGTCATTGATGGTGTTCTTGATACGACAGGAAAGTCGAAAGTCATCGACGTTGTGGGATTGCTGGAAGTTATAAGATCGGAAGATGACGCTGAAAGCCAAGAACTCCCCGGCGGTAGCCAGAGGAAGAGGAAGGCATCGATCGAAAAGAAGAGAGGAAAAAATCTGCTCAGTGCAATCGGAATCGTGTCATCTATTCTGCAGCTTTGCTGATCAAGACGCGCTGCTGCGCTACTAAACCCAGAATTTTGTAAATGGGGAATGGTCAACAAATATGGATGGATGATCGTCAGGTGCTTCAGGTGACACGGAATAATCAACTGATTGTCACCAAACATACATCCGGTTTGGATATTAGCTATGAGATCATTGTTGGAACGATGGATTTTCTGTCAGTTCCAGCTCTTCTATCACGGTTGTGTCAACGGTGTGAACGGTCAACGGTGAGTACGGTGGTGTCAACCACAAAATTCAAGAAGCCATTTCATATAGACAGTGTTAGGGCGACCGCCAACAAACGAGATGTCAAGGAGATGATTGTTCCAAAAAACCCTTACTTTATGTTCAAAATGGGATTTGACTCTATCCATTGACTGTTTCCCCCAATTTTACTGCCTTCGAGTGGCTCTGGTAAAAATTAATCAAGTTTCCATACCATTTTTTTGAATATTCCATAGGCCTTTAGGGAGACCAATCGAAACTACATAAGCGCCCAGCGTCCTGTGGATAGGACAGGTCATTACGTGTGCAGGGGAGGGGGTTCAGATTCGAAAACATATTTTTTAATAACAATAGGGCAATAGGAAACAGAATATACAGAAATAATTGAGATAAAACTAGTATAGGAAACTTGGAGGATAAAACTAGTATAGCAAAGAAATAAAAAAGTGTAGTGCACAGCAACGGGTAAATTGGACAAAAAACTCGAAATAATGTTAAGAAATATGTTAAAGTCATGAAAATGAATACACCAACAATCTATTTACATGAGAAATAAGCGGAATTTAATTGCTTAAAAGAAGTACACTTCTTGGTTACAGCGTAACATAATGCTCACAAAGTACTTACATTCTTCGCAATCAAATGTTTTTACGTCACAGACAATTTGCCTAGGAAGTATGAAGTGCACACATAAATTATCATACTGCAAAGTAAAACAGAATTTTATTGTATCAAGTAATAAGAAATAATTTTGTAACAACTAACACAATTAATTATAGGGGAGGCACGTTTGTGACGACTTTTGATACGAATAAAATGTGTTAATTACATTGAAAGTGGCAAAACCCCCTACATACTGGTCGGAACTAATTGATCAAAAATAAACTCAAGTGAAATGCGTAAATAACATCGTTTTTCAAAAATACAAAAAAAAACATTTCACAATTAATTCAAGTTTTAAGCATAGAAAGTTTTTAAAAAGGCCATTCCATTACTGAAAGTAAAACGTTGAAATTGCAGCGAATAACAGCTGTGCCGGATCAAGACCCTTCTCAGTTCACGCTTGAATTTTTTAATTTCCTCCTGCTTGAGTACGTCGGGCAAATGGTTGTAAATTTTTAGCGCCATGCAAAAAAAACTTTTGTGGAAAGTGAAGGTGCGATGCTGAGGAAGAACAATTAGGTTTTTATTCCGCGTGTTATAAGTACGTACCCCACTGGAGAATTGGGATCTACGCTCATGGACAAAAATTGCACAGTTGCAGACTTGGTAGAGATGAGGAATTTTGCCGATCGTGGTTATAACTACATTCTGTGTGTCATTGATTGCGGCTCAAAAAGGGCTTTTTACGAGCCTCTGAAAACTAAAACAGGCATTGAAGTTATCAAGGTCATGAGGAAAATTCTCGATGAAAACTCGAGTTTCGTGCATCCACGACATTTACAGACCGACCATGGGAAAGAATTTTACAATCATCATTTCCAGAAATTGATGAAGGAGCGAAATATAATATAAATCATTATTCAACGGGAAGTGTAGTGAAGGGTAATACACATATGTATAGACAAGGAAGAGGTAAAATACCCAATTCCCTAAACAGTGCCCTGCAGAAGGTATCCATGGGTCCTTTCATAATCAGCCTAACAATCCTCTTCTGCACTAAGAAAATACTTTGCGCTGCGGACGAGTTTCCCCAGAAAATCATAGCATATTGAGCTCGCGACTGAAAAATGGAAAAATATATCTGCCTAAGCGCATCAACAGGCAGAACCTCACGCAGTTTTAGCATACAGTACAAAGTCAGAATCAATTTTTTCCTCAAATTGTCTACAGGACGCCCCCAACGTAGGTCACTGGACATTTCCAACCCCAGAAATCTTGTGGCTGAGACTGAAGGAACACTAGTGTTGTTCAGAGGGGTTCCATAGACTTGCACCTGGCCACATCAAAATTCAATAAATGTGTTTTCGAGCAATTTATTAATAATTTATTATTCGAGCACCACTTAACTATGCTGTTATTACAGCCAATAAGCCTTTCCGCACATTGAACTGGATCACACGAGTAAGTAACAAGCGCAATATCATCCGCAAAAAGCCCCAGTTCACCCTCAGACACAACATCCGGCAAGTCGTTCACATACACCAAAAACAATAGGGGCCCCAGAATTGAACCTTGGGGAACACCGCAACTAACTTTCTTCCTAGAAGAAAAATGCTCAGCTTGCTCGACATTAATCGTACAGCCAGTGATGGGCACAACCTGCTCCCTATTCGCCAGATATGACTTTAACTGGGCTCCAGCAATTCCTCTCACCCCCACCCAAGTCCTCCAGCTTATTTAACAGAATACGATGATCTATGACATCAAAAGCTTTGGACAAATCATAAAATACCCCATGTAAGTAATTTCTCTTATCAATTTGCTGGAATAAATGATATCTAAAGTCATATATTGCTGTAATTGTTGGCTTTGACTGGCGGAAGCTATGCTGGCATTTCTTCAGCAAGTTATTTTCTTCTAGGAACCCCAGCAACTGCTTATGAGCTATGCTTTCAAAAACCTTCGCAAACACTGATTATTGAAGGGATATTGGTCTGCAGTTACCTATTTCCCTCCGATCTCCTTTTTTATATACTGGAATGACCCTCGAACACTTCAGGGAAATAGGGAATATCCCAAGTTCAAACGATTGATTTACTAGGTCAGCCAGGACTGGGCCGATAATTGAGGAAACCGAACACAGAACATGACCAGGAACGCCATCAAAGCCAACAGAATTTTTATTACATACTTTCATTATTGTTCTATGACTGAAACTGGAGTAAAGCTAAAGTTCAAAGGACATCCTGGAGGGGATGGAGAGGATATTCCACGGGATGGCTCAGATCGATCGAAATTATCAGCTACCTTCTTGACCTTATCAATAAAGAAGTCGTTAAATGCCTCAGCTAATTCCCGGGGCTCAGTGCACACCCTATTACCAACATTTGTAGTTAAACCCTCATCATTATTTTTAGGACCTTTTTCTTTAACAATTTCCCAAATTGTCTTTATCGCATTTGGGGAGCTACGTAACATTTCCTGAAACACGTCAGACCTTGGTTTTTCCATCACGGTTTTTATTCTATTTTTGCCCTCCTTATAGCTTCTCCAATCTCCCACAAAATTGGTAACTCTAGCCCTTCTTAACCGCTGAAAAAGTTCATCCTTCATCTGCACGAGCTCCTCGGAAATCCATACATCTTTACCGCTTTTATGTCCCAAAACCAGACGCTTCGGAAATACAACGTCAAATATATATAAAAAATGATTATAAAAGTCATCAAAGATCTTTGAGCATCTGAGTAGTATTCCCAGCATTATTCACAAATTCATTTCTGCAACTTCAGGAACAGAACTATCATGGAGAGAGAATTTTAGACCTTGATGGTCCGACAGATCAAAATCGTCCATCAACTGACAATCAACTTCCGCTGAGACTATGTTTGTTGCAAATACATCCAACAACGATCGGCAAGAACCGACCAATCTAGTAGGCTCATTACTGTTATTAGCCAGTTTATAACCGTACAACCTCAGCAATGCTGCAAAATCATCGCTAGCTCTACTTTCGACAAGAAGGTTAATATTTAAGTCTCCGCACAGTATTACCTCCCCACCGTTTCGCTGCCTTTCCGCAATTTTGAAAAGAGTCTTCAGGTGCTCAAAAAATACAATCAAAGGACTACAAGGAGAGCGATATACATTGCACAATATGAATTTATTTTTCTTAGTCTCGCAGAAAACAGCCGAAACCTCAAAAACGCTGTCAGCCGCCAAGCCAGCTATGGCCCGACAAGGAGCCACCCTGATAGAACCGTCCGAGAGTATAATGGTACCCCATGAGCATTAGACCTCCTCAAATAAGCCGATGCTATGCTGTAATTAGCCAATCCAATGTGGCTAACACTTTGCTCATTCAACCAATGCTCTGCCAAGCAGATTAAATTAAACTTAACATTTCTGGACTGCAAACACTATTGTAAATCGTCAACTTTATTAAAGAGTGATTTGATATTATAAAACAAAATATTAACGTCGTTTGCACTAGAACCAGATCTAGCTAGTCCCTTTGGCCGACCTACCCCATCACCGGGCTGATCACTTCTAAAAAAGAACCTACAATACCTGACGGGGAACACACAAACAATTCTTTGCTGCGACTTATTTAGTCCTAAGCTCCGACGAACCCACTCACTCAGTAGAGCTGTCCGTATTAAAGTCCTTGGAAAAGTACTAGTTTGTTCATTTTTTGTCTCGTTTTCTTCTCATGAATTAAATCAGACATACGTTTCGCGGCGTGTCGAAGCCTAAGATTAAAATATTTCGAGCAAATAGATCTCAGTAATAAGAATACATGATTTTGGTGGAAATCCTGGTTCATAATGTGCTCTCTTATTGCATCAAAATGGTTGGTAGCCATGACCTCATCCATTATTTCCCTATTTGCTCGCGCAACTTCAACGTTTTCGTCGTGGTCGGCATCAGTCGTCCGTACTCTCCGGTGATGAAATTACTTCTGAAATAATTTTCAGACAACACACACACATAAAAAACGTCGTCGGACGGAGTCGTTAGGCCTCCCTTACTTTTCAATGCAATCAGAGAACCTTCAACTTCGCTGTTGCTCACAAGTGATTTTGCACATTCCTCACAAATTATTTTTGCGGACAAGCTCCTAGCAACCAAACCGCTAGAACGATTTCCTTCGAAATATCCGAGAGGACAACATCTTTGTGAAGAGAAACGTAATTGTGGTCCAGATCTGCTGATGTTTCTATAATATTGCTAACCTCTGTTTCATTAAGGACCCTAAATCGCTCTAACGTCATATTGATGCTTACAATAGGGTTTTTTACGGGAACAGAAGTAATTCCTCAATGGGGACGCAGTTTCCTGTTACAGTTTATGCCATTTCACATGAAATTAAAATTTTTTTATTACGTAGAAACTTGTTTTGCCGAAGGATTGTTGTTGGAAATTGTTTTTTTCGGTGAGGAAGACATGTGTCAAATACTTTTCTTATGTAATCGTAAGCCCGTGGAGAAATGTAATTGAGCGTCATGGCAAATGCCATGTAGTTTTTCGTTGTATTTGTTCTCCAACTTTTGACCCTTAGCTTTTCTCACCTGTCTTCTTAATAAAAATAAAGATGTTTCTGAAATATTTTTCAACGGGGCAACTTGTTCGTCGGGGAAGTCAAATTTCGTTTTCAAGTCATGATATATGTTTCCTAATTTTGCGATTCTCTTCTTCATACGTCTTCTTTCTTGTTGTAATGTTCTAAATTTTCTTTCTAGATACTCAATTCTAATTCTGTTTCTTTCTATTTTTTTTGTTTAATGCCAATATTCTTGAACTGTCGGAATTATCGAGTTTCGTTAATGGGAATTGTTAAGATGTTAATGGTTGTGGAGGTGCTGATGAAGGTGAATCGGTAGGCATAGGAGAAGAGGTAATCACTGGAGGAGTAGATTTTGAAGGAACGGTAGGCAAAGGAGAGGAGTTAATCTCTGAAGAAGTAGGATTCGATGGATCGGTAGCCATCGGAGACATGGATTCTTCTTCTCTGGTAATGGTAGCTTCCAGTAATAGGATACCATCATCGAATTTCCTTCGTTTTATCCTTGGAGACTATACGACGGAAACGCCGATTATCAAGAAAAACTACACACATATGTTAGGTGGATTCAAGGCAAAATTTGTATGTTCCTTATGATTTTTCCAGGCCAGGGTTTCCACACTTTCCATTCATTTCAGCGGACTACAGCCATTCATTCCGTGATGACCACTCCACCCAACCCACCACAAACACTAATCCATCCGCTTCGCGTGTGTGGAGGAGCAAGATGTAGAGAATACTGGAAACTAGAAGTTACAATTCACACACAGGAACGAATCGTTGAATGGATTATACCTGAAGACGTACGTGCCTATGGAATTAAATACGGATAGAGGTTGGCTACACCTCTCGAAGTTTCGATGACGAGGCGTGCGAATACCTACCAAATGGGTCCGACGATTCATGTTCTTCTTGACGGCCTATCGCTATACACAGAGTAGTCAGTGAAATACCTCGGAAGCCAAATCCAAGAATGTCCCAATAATATGTACTTCAATAATACCATAGCTGGCTGTAGCAATCCTACCTAGCCAGTGGGGGGGGGGGGGGCTAATACGTTTTAATTCGTACCACGGCATGTGTAATTATAGTTTTTGGAAATGACAAAAATTAACGACTGTAGAAAAAATAGCGTACGATACTCGGTCGTAATAGGAGCTCAGGTTCGGGGGGTTCCGGCACTCGACTAGCGTTTCGTGCCGGCAACTTCCGCCCTCACCCGAAATAGCCTTCATTTCGACCTTGTATCGTAGTACACTACTGCTTAACTAGACGAGGGAGTAAGGGTTTTCCTGCGAGTCTTTAGTTTGGCTGGTGTGGCGGAGGCTAAACAAGAGCCTGCTAAAAAAGACGAGCAGGAAAATTCACTTTCTTCGACTTCAGTACTAAACCGGAGCAAGTACACTTTACAATCCTTGAGCTACTGCGTCCCGTACCTGGCGACCTTTGGCTTGCAGAGAGTCCAAGGAACAGTTGTGGAAACCTCCTGTAAATTCAATGCCAATTATATTTTACCAATTACTGTGTTCCGTAGTGTGCATCAACGTGACAGCTCCTCGTCTGGCAAAGTTCCCAACTTACAGATGTTATGCAGAAAAACACAACACGTAACTATTTTCGCTGCCTTTTGAGGATGGTGTGAAGCGTTCTGTGTTTGAGGAGACGTCGGAATCTGTTGAAAATGAGAATTGATTACATATTTATTTTATCCCGCCAATTATTCGCCAACCTGCTATCTGGTCATTAACTCGCTCAATGACGGCTCTCGATTTTCTGTGGGACACATTAAATCGCTGCTCGACGGGATTCGTCGTTCTTTCGGGATATGGAGTAAACAGGAAAGGCTCGAGAAGGTAGCCACTATCTCCTAGTACAACAAATTCAAAGAAAGCTCAATGCTCCTGAAACACTTCGCTTTTTGCGAATAAGAGCAGTATTGAAAATCACCCAACAACCAAGAATTAAAATCCCCGTGATGTACTTCTTTTCTATCTACTACATACTATGTTCTATTTCTACGTACTACTTTCTATGTACCTACTTCTTTTCTATGATATACATTTTCCACTCTTGCCATAAATGTGGACCCTAGTCATCTAACTTACACGAACTTCGAAAGCTTCATTAATAAGCCGGGCGACTCATCGATAACAAAATATTTAAAGGCCTCACAGGACACAAAAAATAACAAAATCTTGGTGGGACTCTGACTGCCAGCTTGCACTAGTGGAACGTCGACGGGCTTCGGCAGCCTTCAAAAACTCCTCTTTTTTGCAGAACTACATAGAGTACAAGCGAACAAATGCAAAAGTACAGAAATTCATAAAAGTAGTCAAAAAAAATGTCAATTTTTTCACAGCTTCTCGACATATTATGCGCGAACAATGGATGGCTGATGTACCGTCGAGAAGTATGGTTAGAAAATGCCAAGCCACTGAAGAAATTTCGCTGGGAACTTGCCCAACAATTCCTTCACGAGAAATTTGATCATAAATATCACACGCCCGATTTTGGGGCGAAAGGTAGATACTGCGCCGATGGCCAAACTCGTATCATTTGTAAAAATGTAATGCTAGGCTGTGTTTCCTTCCTAACCACAATTTTTTTTTTTTTTGCTTGAGATAATGCGATAATGTTCAAGTCATATGCTTCAGCCGTACGCAAATCGAACGTTTTTCTTACTCTTTATATTTTATGATTTTTGAAAATGAGAACTGGGTGTTTCTGGAGGAGAAGGCTCATAGGATGAAATTTGGCACCAGACCTAAAGTATCTGCACCTGGTGAGCTGATTCACGCTCATGTGTGTGGGCCAGTTGAGAATTCATGCTTGGGTTACAGATATTTTGTTTTATTCAAAGAAGGTTTTACGAATTTCAGGTACACCTATTTCATAAAGAAAAAATCATAAGGAAAAGGTCATTGAAATTGAAAATAACCAATCAAATATCTCCTGCCTCCAAAATAAAAAAGCATCAAAAAAATCATGTGTTCACGAAAAATTAAAATTATTTATTACCGAAGTAACAGCAGTAGGACTCAGACTAAAGTGTATTTTAAGATAACGGGGGCGAATTTGACAATCAATCTGTACGAGACTTGCAGAGTAAAATAGGCGTAAGACAGAGATTGACGATGCCATACACGCCGGAGCAGAATGGAACGAGCGAAAGAGAAAATAGCACGATTATTGAGTCAATGATGCATGCGCATGAAAAAATTCCTCAAAGACATCGGAATCGAACAAAGATAAGAAGAAAATACACAAGAGCAGGAAATAGTGAACGACACGAGTATTGAAAGCGAAGAACAATTAGTGTAGGATGGTGAGGATCTTGAAGATGAAAATAACGAGACGATGAGAAACGGAGATGAAGAAGAGGAAATAGCGACAACTGGATCAGACAGACAGTTACGCGATCGTTCGCTGATTCGCCCACCGACAAGATTCAAGGATTTCATTATGTCAGCTGTAAGCGTTGTTTCAGAATATGACGAACCGTGCTCATTCAACGAAGCTGTATCTTGTCAGGAAAATGATTACTGGGTGAAAGCGATGGAATTAGCGCCCTCTGATGCAATAAATACTGCCGGTTGTCAAACAAGTTTTTTGTGGTTCGAAATGACATCATCAGCACGGCAGCGAAAATTAACCATTACCAGATGGAATAAAGCCGAAAACCTTCAATTTCTGGTCAAGTTTGTAGCTTTGTTCAGGGGGCTGGTTATTGGCAACTCTTGGAAGCCATTGAACTCAGGCGTTATTTTGGCCACTACATCAATATGCGATGGTAGTGAAAATTTTCTCTGGTTCAATGGCTTTCAATTCATATTAACTCATCGTTTCAACCAAGATGCCCTGGAAAATTGTTTTTCCCAAGTAAGGAAAAGAGGGGGAGCCACACCCTGCCCCCAACCAGTGATATGGACAGTGTTTCACTGTCATTAAAACCATAACGCTTTTCCAATTTGTGGCAGATGTCTAAAAAACAAACTATAACAGTAACCAGCTCGATTTTATATTGGGACGTTGGCCTTCAACATACACAAACCAACAACACAAACCACACACAAACTCTACCGTTTGCCGAGCTTTCTGAATGATTTATTTCCTTCCTCAGGGCTCTACAACGTAACAGAATCTTAATAACGAAAAATAACAAGTAAAAAATAAGCAAAACCTTACCACAGTGTATGTTACAAATACGAATACTCCATTTTTGTAATGTGCATGGCAATATAATGTAAGGACCAATCTTGTTAACCATAAAATAAACAAATTGTCCAACCATTAAAAAAATGTGACAAAAAACCGTGATAAAAAACGAAAAAAATCCAGTCAGAAATGTAGAAAACAATTGAACGGAGTTACATCTCAGTACCGCAGCCAAGCATAGGGCCCCGCCCAACCACTTCACCTCCAGCAATAAACATGTTCAGGACAACCCTCCCCTATCTCTTCTCCTAAAAACTCACCTACCCGTCACCGATAAGCAAATAAATAAAATGATGTATGCTAACAACCAACTAAAACAATTATATTTGAATAAATACAAAACTGGAAATAAATAAATAAACTAAAACCTAAATAAATCTATCGAAAACTTAACAACTCAACTCCCCAAAAACAACAACCAACAATTCCCCCTCTCATGACGTTTCACCAAAGCGTTTCATTCACAGCCAAAATACCACTGAAAACCCGACTAAGACGATAACATCGGACCTAAAATTGCAGGCCTGAATATCACCCTGAATGTAAAGCATTTCCCTTACAAGCCTCCGAGACAGCTTATCTTCTTTGCACATTATCTTCGCCTGATCAAAACTCCACCGGTGACCCAGCTGGTGAGCGTGTTTCAACAGGGCCGTTTTATCCTGGTCAACCAGCTGGGTCACCGGGGGAACCGTTTTGTACAAAAACGGTTCAAAATGTGCTACTACGGGTTGACCGATTTGTAAAGTGGGTCGCATTGAGAAAAAAACAGTTCAATTAGAACTCTGAATTTTGCGCCATTTTGTGCCGTCAAGCTTGAGTTTTGTGCCCATCGGGAAATTTACTCGTTGTCATTAGTGAGCTTGCACCGTGTAAATTATTGGGTGATCGGTTCTTTCTCGTTTTTAACCAATAAGTGAGTGCGCATACTTTATGCAAATCGCAGAGGCGTGTACCTGCCTCTTTTTTGCCCTTGTTTTCCCAACGTAGAAGACTGCTGCCGAAAACCAAGGGCTTAATGCATGAAAGTCTTCAGGAAGTTGAAACAAAGTGCAATCCCATCAGTGAAGCTCGCAAAATAAACCTTGGGAACCTTTCAGAAACTTGCCCTTTTCGCCGAAATACCTGTCAGTGTTCCTGGGCTTGCCGCGATGATGACACGTCAGTTCATCAAGCATTCACAAGCAAGCACTAGCATTCCACTCTATTAAACTGGTAACGTGCGTGAAAAATTGACTGTGAAAAGCCGGTACTAAACTAATATATCTAACAGGACGAACACTTGAATTATCCTTTAATAATAAAAATGCTTAAGAAAAAGTTGTTTCATGTTGCTTACAGATCTCATCCTAGGTCTTATTTCAATGTTCATTCAACGTTTGGATTAATCCCGGGGCGAAAATGTAGAAAAAAACGCATCTTTTCTGGCAACATCCTCATGACATGAGTATTAAGAAAAATATGAATAATAATGCCCTGTTGCTTGGGGACGGTCTGTGGCCAAAATTCCATCAATACACAGCTAAAATGGAGGAACAAGTCCTAATCGCGGATAAAATTGAGACATAGAGCTCATATTCGCATTTTAATTTGAGAAAACACATACGTTCACACTCGTGGTGGATAAAAAAAATACGCTGATTCGCGATTTATGGAGACGTTTTCACGGCTAGAAATGAGAAAAAGGGCTTGTCCACGCGGTAGAATTGAGAGGAAGCACTCATTTGCGGGGAAAATTGAGGAAAAACGCAAAGTGGGTAAATGAAGAAATAGTGCTCTTTCACGGCTTAAATTGAGAAAGCGCACCAATTCCTTGTTTTGCGATGCAGATAATCAAAATCAAAAGTAAGAAAAGCCGCCGAAGTAAGAAAAGGGGATCCTTTCGAGGATAACTTAGCCCATTTATGCCCGTAACTTTTTTTTTTCTCCAAAATCTTCCAAAACTGGCATTTTCTTGTCAATAGGCTCCTCTTTCATGTAGAATTAGTTCATTTTTCAAATGTCCGTTTATAGATTTTAGGAAAAGGGCTGTGTCAAAAACGACCCCATAACCTACTGCCATTGAACAAGTGAAATTATTTTTATTTACAATATTATGAAATTGAGTTTTTTTCCACGTGTGAAATTCAACAAAACATTTGTCGTGAAGCGGCACATAACACGTTGTACAGATTTTTATTGTTTTACTTTTACACGCGAAGCATCTCCGTCTCGGATGACCAGTAGAAATGAGATGTCCTCGGTCGTCTTTGGCTCCAATTTCCTCTACGGAGCCCTGACGTTTCCTTTTAGGCTCGGATGCGACACGGGGGATTCCATAAATTTGAAGCAGAGATCTGGCTAGGGATCTTCTAAGCCCCAATTGGTCCATGTTCAAACCGTAATGCAGTGAAAGGAGCCAGGCATTATTCACGGTGACGTCGATCATCCACATTATTATTGGAATGTACCACTTTTTCCCCCTCATATTTATCCTGTAACTAGACACGTTGTTGTCCAATTGGTCAACGCCGCCCATAAATTGATTGTATTTGCCAATCAAGGCCGGCTGAGGGATTTTTATTCGCTTCTTTTCCTTAGTTGAATATCTGGTGGGCTATCCCAATGGCATAACACCAAATTCGCTCGAGAGAAGCGTCACGACGGAATTGTCCAGCCATCTCACCGCTGGCAAGTCGTTAGAGGCAGTGACCAAACAGTCGTAGTCTCCCCTTTTGCCTTTTTGACTTACTATTTCTCAATAATAAGTCTTTGTAATCGTATCGCAAAAATGTTTTTGAACCCCCTCAAAATTTGTAGTTTTACGTTTCAAAGTGCGTAGAATCCAAATCTGAAAAAAAAAAAAAATGTCCGTCGCCGTCCGGGCCATATCTTGCCCTAAGATTGCTCGAAAAAACTCGTTCTTTCGCACTTAGACTCCATTTGGGGTCTGTTGGTCCTAACATCTGATCAATTTGATCAAATAACTCCCTGGGGTTTTATGGGCCAAAAGCGGGTCCAAAATGGAGATTTTCAAAGGATTTGGGATCATAGGGGTGTGAGGTGTCGATTTTCATGTAATTTCAAGCCGGGATTTGGCTACTTCCATGAATAATAAACCCATAAACAGTCGATATAATAAGGCACTGTTCGATAATTCGCAGCGTTTTTTTCTTTTTTTTTTCAAGGAATCTACACTTTTTATGGGACAATGTCTTAGACGGTTTTCTCTCACAGTTCCTGTTGCGAAAAATCCGATGCTCCTCAGCGAAGATACAAGTGACACCGAAGTGAAAAAATTGTCAAAATAAAGCGATAACTCTATCCCTTCATAATTCGTCTTCAGCGTTTGAGTAAAGTCCCAGATGATTCCTTCCCCGAGGCCCATCTCGCTTTTGGATGAATTATGTACGTCCCTGATAGGGGTCAAATGAGACACAGTATCCAAGCTTGGTCGCGGCAACCCAAGCCTTGAACCTGTGGCAGCATTCCCCGCCATATGATTTTATTTTACTACTTTTTAGTCAGTCGCGAGTAATGCCAGCGATTGCGAATTGCGCTTCGACTTGGACGAACCAAAGCGATGGACGGTCCCGCCAAAACGGTGGAAGTTTGACACCTATGCTACCGACGAGAGCTTCTTCGTTTGGAGCTTGAGCCATGATTTTTTATTTTATCCGTTTGAGTACGGAGCGCGAGGAGGCTTTCAGAGTCGGGAATTTTTGTCTCGTAAGAGTTATGTCGGCATTCTAAAGAGAAGAAAGGACGGTCACTAAAAAGTGAAGTACAACCAGTTAAGGATGCGGCGTCTTCGATTTCTTTGGTACGCTCGGTGGTAACGAGGGATCCGTAACGTCCACTTGTTGGGCAAGCGGCGAGGGTAGACATTCCTTCAAAATACTCAGAATAAATTGACATTATCTTGAGAACTGGGCCGAAAGAATCGAGGGTGTTGAGGCCAAGGTAGTTTTTGGCAGACCTAAGGTATGTGGCTCCAGCTATAACTGGGAAGGAAAAGTCGCTTCTATGTCTCCAAAATGAAATGTCAATTTCGTCATTGGTTTTGGGTCTGTACAGTAAAGATGGGCTAACTGCCACGTTTCTTATAGTTTCAGACCAATTACCTACTGGAAATTGGGCGCCATTAATGGTGAATGCGTTTAAGTTGGATAACGCGTTAGGAGCGGCATAGTGAGGGATCATGTTCTCATTTTGTGTGTTAACGATATTATTAATTAGTCCAATAATCAAAGGAACATTGGGAAGGATTAATCTGTCATTTAAGACGACGTCATTAGCACCACGGGCTACGAGTTGATCGGCTCTGTCTGGTCCGATATTTTGGGGGAGGGATGGCGTTACTAGAGGTCCAGAAGGGTAGTGGGACCTAGATACGTGTAAATTTTCGAAAAAGTGCGTTAGAGGGCCAGGAATCTTTAAAATCTCAGGAGGAAAATGTTGTAAAAATTCGGTTACACATTTTTTGTCACGTCCGTTAAGTTTCTTTACGCTTTCTTGAGCGCGTAGAGTCTGGATATTAAACAAAACACTAAAGTAGTATCTGCTGATTAGGGGGTGCCACTCTGGCCAAGATCTTTTGAAATAATAGCCCAACGACTAATGTGTAAGTCGGTTTGCTCTATCACGAATGCCAATTTAAAAAATCGGGGGGGGGGGGAGGTCGATATTTCCGGTTCAAGAGGAAATTCGATGTTAACGTTGTACGAAGGCACAACGAGAGGATTCACAATCTGTGATTTACTTGACATTTTGTCAAGTTTTGACGAACGAAAAATCAAAAGATTTTTAGTCTTGAAAAAGACTGTTGGAAGTTTCGTCTCGGGATCGCAAGGGAAGGCTGAATAGGAGCTAGATCACTATTCCCCCCTGCTCGTATCGTCCAAAAAACTACCACAGCAGCCAGTAACGGCGGCAACTGACTGCAGCATTGGAAAGCACCGCCTTTTCACCACTGATCGGCGCTCAAAACGACAGTTCCTGCTCGATACGGGATCAGACTTGTGTTGTTTTCCAGCACGTCTACTCAAAATCCGTCGTCCTAAATCCTCTCTCGACCTCTACGCTGTGAATACGACCCCTATCAACACGTATGGAACGATTTCTCTCGTACTCGACCTTGGGCTTCGACGTAACTTCCCGTGGAATTTCATTGTTGCCGACGTATCTGTCCCGATTATTGGCTCCGATTTTCTCGCTCATTTTACCCTTCTTCCAGACTGCAACAAGCATTGCCTCGTCGACGGAACGACTGGTCTTTCCGTCACCTGTTCGAAACCTATTAACTCATTCACCAGCGTCAAAGCGGTTGACCGCTCACATCCATTCGCCGATTTACTAGCCCGTTTTCCCGACATCACGCGACCCCCTGGACTCCCACGTGAAGTAAAACATTCGACGAAGCATTTTATAAATACAACCCCCGGTCCTCCCGTTCATTGTCGTCCTCGTCGCTTAACCGGAGAACGCTTGAATGTTGACAAAAAAGAATTCGAAGCCATGCTAGAAGAAGGAACGGCACGCCCGTCGGACAGTCCCTGGACATCTCCTCTCCACATCGTGCCAAAAAAAACTGGTAGTGGCTGGCGACCTTGCGGTGACTACCGCGCTCTCAACGCTCGTACTGTACCCGATCGCTATCCAGTTCGACACATACACGATTTTGCGCATTCCATCAGCGGAAGCTCAATATTTTCGCTTGTGGATTTGGTTAAAGCCTACCAACAAATCCCTGTTCACTCGTCCGACATCTGTAAAACATCAAGTTCAACCCCATTCGGTTTATTCGAGTTTCCATTTATGTGCTTCGGCTTGCGAAACGCCGCTCAGACGTTTCAGCGTTTTATGGACGAAGTAACCCGAGGGCTCGATTTCTGCTACGTCTACATCGACGATATTCTTATTTTTTCGCGATCCCCGGAAGAACACGCAGCTCACCTCGAGGCACTTTTCAAACGCCTGTCCCACTATGGCGTTGTCATCAACACTTCAAAAAGCATCTTTGCCGTTAATGAAGTCACGTTTCTCGGCTATCGTATTTCTTCCGACGGTATTTCTCCCCCTCCAGATCGCATCTCAGCAATTCAATCGTTCACCCAACCGTCCGATGTCCAAGGTCTCCGACGTTTCCTTGGCATGCTAAACTTTTACAGAAGACACGTACCGATGGCAACTGAAATACAAGCCCCTCTTCATGACATTCTCGGTCCGGACGTCAAATGTTCAACTCCTGTCAATTGGACGCCGTCTCTCGAGCAAGCTTTTCAAGCCTGCAAAGACAAGTTGACGTCTGCTGTCTCACTCGCTTACCCCGTCACAGGAGCAGAACTGGGGTTATTTACTGACGTCTCCAACCGCGCTGTCGGAGCCGTCATTCAGCAAAAAGTCGACAACGCCTGGCAACCCCTCGGCTTCTTTTCGAAAAAAGTTTCCCCTCGTCAAGCAGATTGGCCCGTTTACTATCGCGAACTGCTAGAGATGTACGAAACGATCCATCATTTTCGCCATTTTCTCGAAGGTCAAGTTTTCACTGTTTTCACCGACCACAAACCCCTCACATTTGTTTTCACTCAAAAACTCGACAAATTGCCTCCTGTTCAGCGCAACCAACTTACTTAAATATCGCAGTTTACGACCGAAATTCAACATGTTTCCGGATATGACAATACCATAGCAGACGCTCTCTCTCGCGTCGATTCCATATCCTCCACCCATTTCGACTACGAATCCCTCTCGCAGTCACAAAAAGTGGACGTAGAACTTCGAACTTGGAAATCGATGGAATCCTCGCTCAATCTTGAGAAACTCACGGTCCCCGGAACAAACATCGAAATCGTTTGCGACACTTCAACTGGTCGTCCTCGCCCCTTCGTTCCTACACCCTTACGTCGACCTATTTTCCTCCAACTTCACAACCTCAGTCATCCTGGTGTTCGCGCGACCACAAAACTCATCGTCGATCGATTCGTTTGGCCGTCGATAAGAAAAGATGTTACGGCTTGGACACGTTCCTGTCTCGCCTGCCAGCGCTCAAAAGTCTCGCGTCATGTCCACTCGCCACTCGGTCACTTCGACACTCCCACGTCTCGTTTCTCGCACATCCACCTGGATCTCATCGGCCCTCTCCCCACTTCTAGCGGCATGAAATACTGCCTAACATGCATCGACCGAGTGACACGCTGGCCGGAAGTCACTCCTCTACCGGACACATCGGCTTTAACCGTTGCAAATGCCCTCGTGTCCACATGGATAAGTCGATTCGGCGTACCCTCAAAAGTAACAACCGACCGTGGCCTCCAGTTCACTTCGTCACTGTTCCACACTCTAACGAAAAGTTTCGGCATTGACATCTGTCCAGCTACCATCCGGCAGCTAACGGCCTAGTGGAAAGGCTGCACCGTCAACTCAAGACAGCAATAACGTGCCAAGCCGACAAAAATTGGGTCGAAAAACTCCCTCTTGTTCTGCTCGGAATACGATCTGCCTTCAAGGAAGATATTCAGTGTACTTCCGCGGCACTTGTTTTCGGCGAATCTCTCAGACTCCCAGGTGAATTCTTCTCCCCACCTGAGGAAAAACCCCCTTCGGAGATCATCAATCATCTCACTAAAATCTTGAACGAAATTCGTCCTATCCATACCTCACGCCATTCGAAACCAGGAGTTTTTGTTTATAAGGAGCTTGAAACTTGCTCCCACGTCATGATGCGTGATGATAGCGTCCGCCCGCAGTTTCATCCTCGATACTCGGGTCCCTACCCAGTTACCAAACGGGACCAAAACGTCAAAACTATAACTGTTCGTCTACCTAACTCAAAGGAAACCACCGTTTCAATCGATCGCGTCAAACCAGCCTTCATCCCCCGCGACGAAGACTCGTCATCGCCCAACTTTCATCGTAGAACTCCGAGAGTACGTTTTCTTTCGGTACGACCTAAGTCTCTCCCTGTGGGAGGGTGATGTGGCGGCATTGCCCGCCATATGATTTTATTTTACTACTTTTTAGTCAGTCGCGTTTCGCGTTTAGAAAAATATAAAAGTTTTGTTCCGACAGCAGCCTGTCGGGAAAAGTGCATTTCATTCATGCGACAATCGAGTCAAACCTCATAAGTTAGAACGATATCAATCAACTATGAATGACATTTAGGCTGTGGTATAGAAAGTCAAAATCATAAAATCGTGTTTCTTTTTACCGCAGGCCTTTTTTTTGGCACCAACTGAGGGGGAACAAAATGATGAAAATGAAACAGAGTCGGTTTGGTTGCCTATACGATATGGGAAGGTGGACTCTTCTTAGAGGAGTTATTTGCAATTAAAATCTTTATCCCGGCCTAAATTTCATTCATAATTGATTGATATCGTTCTAACTTAAGAGGTTTGACTCGATTGTCGCATGAATGAAATGCACTTTTCCCGACAGGCTGCTGTCGGAACAAAACTTTTTTCAGGTTACGTTAATTTTCAGATCAGTTAAATTAGGTTAAATGGTACGTCACAATTTCACGATTGCGCAATGCGGAGTGCCTGGGTTCGAATCCGAAACAACCGACTGAATCTGTCGGTTAATCGTACACTGCAATCTTAAAAGTTGGCGTAGAACCTCAGCTTTCTTTAGGTCTAGTCATTTTTTTTAATTAAAAAATCGAATAGGTGAGAAAACCGCGTCTGATAGAAAAAATAGGTGCTTTTTTTATTTTACTCAACTATTTGGTGGAATAAAGGGTTTTATGTTTGTTTTTTCTGTGGCTGAATCGAATGGTGGTGCTAACGATGCTTATGAATCAGTTGAGCTAGGGGAATAGAGGTAGGTAAGATGTTTAATATTTTAAAAAGGATTCCGTTTCTATAAGGGACGCAATTCGGAAATAGACCGTCTGATGGTAACATCTAGTAAAGACAAGCAAGAGCTATTTTATTCACTTTGGCATATTTTCTGTGTATCCTTCGTGTTGGTCCCCACTATCCGTTCTAAAACCCAACGATTCTGCCTGATTTGATCGCCGAATACGCCAATCCTCAAGCAGATCCTCTAGAAACGCTTTCTACCTATTTGATAAACTATGCTCCGAGGTAATCATGCTCGGCGTTTACATGCAGTTACAGTAAAGCGCTCCGAGTAATCAGAGTACGAGATTTATCATTCCCAAGTGAACGCATTTTTTTACACGTGGATTAGATTCAGAGGACCAATTCTATGGCCTCCTAGAAGACCTGACGTTACCCTTCTCGGCTAACGTTTGTGGAGGGACTTAAAACAGGAGTTTATAAAGATATGGTGAAAAACATCCTGAGATCGAGGATCTGCTGGATAGGATTCACATGCAGTGACTAAGAAAGGCGGAATCCAGAGGTTTCAGAAGGAGCAGTGGTTGAGGTTCGCCGCATATGCTTAAACCAAAATAGCGGACACACAGAAAATATCATGCTGAGGTGAATAAAGTAGCTCTTGTTCGTCGTTTCCCGCATGTTCTCTCGTTGTTATTAGAGATAATCGGACTTTTCCCACAAATAGCAACCCTTAGTGGAAAATAAATTCATTTTTAAACATAACACCAGACTACCCATATTCCCCTAGCTCTCCTATTTCATGAGCCACATATGCACCACCCGATTCAGCGCTAGCGTGATATGCGCGCCAACCGCTACTCGATTCAGCGAGAAAAAACAAGTAAAACCCACCCCTTATTCCACCAAACTGTCATTGCATTCAGGCAGTCATTGAATAATTGAGCAAGATAAAAAAACACGTATTCTTTTCAATCAGACGCGGTTTTCTCACCTATTCCATTTTTTAATTTAAAAAATGACTAGACCTAATGAGAGCTGAGGTTCTACGCCAACTTTTAAGATTGCAGTGTACGATTAACCGACAGATTCAGTCGGAGTTGAAAACGTTTGAAAATTCTGCAAATTTTCGTAATTCCTCACATTTTACTACTCAGGCTCATTTTTCGTCCCCTGAATCCTATATTTAAAATAATATTTAGCACTGGGAAGATGGTAAATTTAACGCTCTTTCCAACGGTGTATTCAGATTTGATTTTCGGCCAGAAATAAGTGAGTTACAGTCGTTTTAGTAACGCAATGTCTATAACACGAAAAAAATCTTAAAAGTGAAAAAAGTCGGACTTCGTGCGGGGTGAAATTTTTTTTTGCTGAGGACAACTTTTGCCGCAAATGAGTTGCAGAATCGAACCCTGGCCGGTGGTGCGACCTTAACGTTAACACCCTGTATAAGTACTAAAAGCAAAAATAAAGAGCCTTCGGACCAGTTATTTATGCGAGCTTAAAAAAGTACTGTCCTCCGAAGATCGGGCGCTGGAACGGACGACATATACGTACCAAGACTTTTTTGGTTCAAGGCAGCAGAATCGTTTTTGAGAAAAGTTTGCATAATGAAGAACAGTTGAAGTACTCAAGTAAGTAAACAAACAAAAATATTTCATAATACAAATAATTATATTTATATCGATGCCTACGGTTACATACCACTAACATAAATTGCACGTAATAGTGCTACGAAATCATTTTCTATTGCCACGGCCGGCACAGCAACAGAACAGGTAGAAAACAGTTTTGCGTAGTGATCCCTGATTGCACTAGCTTCCTTCGGATAATTATTGCTCACGATGATATTTTTAACCCTGATCCCAGTTGAAACATTTTTATGAATAATTGAATGAATTCCAGTTCCTGGAATAACTGTACCAGTTTCCCAAGACTCAACATCGATCAACACTTCTGTTATATACGGAACGTGACTTGGTGAGCTCTTTCGTAACCAATTGTGAAGAGCGCACGTAGCACGTATCAGTGTTTTAGTTGTATCGACATGTAAAGCAATAGGCCTTCCGAAGATACGAAATCTTGAAACCAGAATGCCAAACGCATTTTCTACTACTCGGCGGGCCCTAGACAATCTGTAATTAATTATTCTTTCCTGGACGCTCAAATTTCGTTTAGAATAAGGATTCAAAAGATTTGGCCTCAGAGGGAAGGCGTCATCTCCCACGAACAAACCATGTGTGTGTGTTTAAGTAGTAATGAGCAAGGGATTGACTGAACGTACACTCTGAAAATACCATAGCATCGTTCGCTCTTCAATTGCGCCCAACATCGATATAAATAAAGTTATAGTTAGCATCAATGATAGCAAACAGAATTATGCTAAACATCTTGTGTCCACTTTTGCTTGGGCAACAGATGACGACATGTTTCCCGTCCATCGCACCACAGCGGTTTTCAAAATTCCACATCGTTGCGAACTCTTGGATTTTTTGCAACCAGTGTTCCTCCGTTTGTTGTACCTAAAAACCAAATACTTTATCGAAATGTTGCATGATTTCAGATAAACTCAAAGGAAGCTCCTGTGGATGAGATGAAGGACTTCGAAGAAACCATCAGCGGTTCCAGCTCCAATAACACCGTACCAACAACAAGCAAGTCTGTTGACGTGGTCAATGAAGTAGATATTCAGGCCACACAAGAATCACAACACTCAAGAAATGTTACGCGCGCCAATGAATTTCGCCCTATCGAGAACGCTATTGAAAAGCTCCAAAGGATCTCAGATGTA
Source organism: Corythucha ciliata (assembly GCA_038030265.1). NCBI lineage: Eukaryota > Metazoa > Arthropoda > Insecta > Hemiptera > Tingidae > Corythucha > Corythucha ciliata. The sequence goes on from CM075939.1 coordinate 4,916,642, forward strand.
AACAAGCCTCGCGAAGAAGACGAATTTGACCATTTCTGCAGAAATTTAGCAATGCAGCTAAGAAAAATGCCAACAGATCGTGCTTTAATACGCCAGCAAAACCATCTGGAAGTGGTGACCAAAGAACGTTTGAACCAGTACCAGCAATCGAAGTCAAATTTCACCGTTATTTCATCGCCTAATCATACCTATCATTGATGTACACACGATGACCCAAATTTATTGTTGGCTGATATCGAAACTAGCAGAATTCAAGGAGAAATTATTGAACCCTCAGCCATATGTTCATTTTTTACTGGATGCGCATTTCGGAGCGACCCCCCGCTCCCTCATCAGCACAATTAAACAAAATGAACTCCACTTGACAACTGCTTGCAACTAAGTTGTCAAGTGGAGTTCATTTTGTTTAATTGATAGAGATCTCGTCCATTGAAACTCGCAACGGAAGCGCTCAACTCCAATTAACTCATAACGTTCAACGAACTTCCAACTGATTACCAACCTGACAATCGATAGGCATCGCAGCACAGCCGTCAGACGATATTGACCCCGTCAGTCATTATTATCGTTATCAAACAATCGATGAGTTAGTCCAAGTTTGAGTTCCGGAAACGGTTACTTACTCGGAATAATGATTCTAACTTTAAGCAAAATGAAAATGCTCTTTCTTCATCTCTCTTACTTTTGGGTAACATGCTCCATAAAAACTTCCATGTTATCCAACAAAGCCTTTCCTCCTTCATTTACCCAGAAAGGAGATATTCCAATGGCTGGACGAAGGAATACTGGAACGTTCGAACAGTCCGTTCATAAACCCAATCATATTCATTCCAAAAAATACCAGACAGTAAGACCTTGTTTGGATGCAAGATTTCTGAACAATCGAACCGTTCCAGAATAATTATGATTCACCACCCAAAATTGATGAAATTTTCAAAGAGTTGGGAAATGTTCTTATTTTTCTGTATAAAAACTTTAATCCATTTGACTTGAAAAACACCCTTCCGAGCTTGATAAATAGTTTATTTCTTGTTATTCAAAATTCCTAAAAATGTATGTTCACAACGTAACCGTGATGTCTCGTACTGTACCCGCTCACTTGAAACATATTGAATTGGTTTTTCCCAGGTCTTTCGCCAGAGGAAAAAACCTTTAAATTACCAAAAATTTGAATTTTCAAAATTAGAATCACCGTATTTCCCAAATTTCCCAGGGCCCCCGAGTGACCATTCAGAAAAAGAAGCACGATTCGTTGGTCCAATCGATCCGTAATATCACCAAAAAATTGGGATCAAAATCATCGTACATAAATACATACGAAGCTGTGTCCTCTCTTGTCAGCCATGAACTCCCCTGGTTGAGAACAAGGTAACTAAAAAGTGAATTTTGGTTTATTAATTAAACATGCTAACAGTAATTCAATGTTGTCTCCTTGTCTCCCACATGTGACTGACTGCTAAGTCAATCAAGCATATTATAAAAACTATTGAGCCAATGCCGAAAACTTTTTTTTGTAATAGGACTACTCGACTAGTTCTGTGCACGTCGTATTTGTTATAGAGGGTTCATGGGTCGTTCACTGAACCTACTTTCCTACTTACTCTTCGCATAATTAAATACTTGAACGCCTTAGTACGTTCATAAGAAAAGCCTGGTTATGGTTCTTACAGGCGTTTTAGTGCATTTCATTAGAGGTGGGTTGGGACAGCTTTTTTCAGTATCAGGTACAACGGGGAGCGGTTTAATACTCTATAGAGAAGAATCTGAATAGGGAAAAAGTGAGGCCGATTTCGAGCGACGGTGGCGATCCAAGTGAATAGCGACCGAACCTTCGGTGGACCATGCGACGTACGGGGGGAACTTCCGAACCCCCTTCCCCTCCTCCATTCGCCTTTACCGTCTACCTTAATTCTCACTTTCGTTTTAAGATGTTTCAAGTTCAAATTGAATCATCCAATTTTTTTCTGGAAAACGACTAAAAAATGATGAAATGCACTAATAAAATGAATGAGATGAACATTTTCCAGTCCAGCCTTGAATTTTCACAGAAATGGATAAATGAAAAACCAAAGTTTTGCTTGAATACCCATTTATTTCTTTAAAACTTGACTTCTCAGAGACACAAATAAATGTATGCGTTAGTAAAACCACAAACAAACTTGCCGTCTAGAGTCGTCTAAATTTTGGAAAAATAAAATCAGCGAACCTGCCATACTTTGGAATTCGAAAAAAAACCGATCACGCCACCAGCTTCATACATCGACGAACATCCGGGAACGATACATTTTTCGTGGCCCATTTTGCCGAACAACAATAACGAAAAAAAATAATAAAAAAATA
>CM075939.1:4919481-5126752 GCA_038030265.1 Corythucha ciliata
AATCCAAAGAATTAGCACATTTTCTCAATTTTAGATACAAATATTACAGCCAAGAATTAGCGCTCTTTCTCAATTTCCACCATGAATTCACGTTTTTCTCTATTTTACCGGCTTTTCCCTAATTTCAGTCACGAACAAGAAGTCACCCAAAGAGTCCAACAAGTCATCAGCTCACCTATTTTATGAGTAGCCCCCAATTCGTCCTCCGACTGCCAACAGGATGTAACGTTGTGGGCCTCTTGTACGTACGTTTCATCCAGGAAGACAATATTCTTGTTGGCCCCCTACAAGAAGACCCTACGGGCTGCAATTTCTGGCCGCTCAATTAGAATTTTACGATTGGATTGACACTTCTTCCACTTGAACCCCAGGTGATGTAGGCGCTGCCGAATGTACTCCTTACCGCAGTCTACAACGCCTTGCTCCTTATGGTAACTCCTTATGGAGAAGCCTAATTGACGGGCACTACTTTTTAACAACATAAAACTGCGAACTTTAAAACGAATGGCACTGTCAGTAAAAGAATCGAACTCGACTCGCTTCTTATGTGGAATGTTCTTCCTCGTAGGTGTGGTGAAAAGTGACCGACTCGTACTCGAGCCCTCTGAGGTCGATCGTTCGGCTTCCTTCACGATGCGGAAAACAGAAGACCGGGAAACACCGGTTGCCTCAGCCACCAAGCTGTTGATGTCGGGATAGGCTCTTCCTCTACCTTCTGCCGGGTAAAATACTGAAAAAACGATTTCCCTTGCTTGGCTTCCTAAAGTTCATCTTTTCGGTCTTTCACTCATTTCTGAAATCAAATACAACATCTTGTCTCTCAAAGTATTAAAATCATTAATTATCTCATGTCTACTTACTTTAATCACGACAAAAAAACCGTTGAGGCAAAAAAAACACTCATATCACTGATAGAAATATCGGAAAATATCGATTGCACGAAAAACTGGTGGGGGGTTAAGTACGTACTAATCGGCGCTAGTAGCGCTACCGTCGATTTCTTTAGTCTTTGGCCGGGCTATAGTAGGCTCATTACTGTTATTAGCCAGTTTATAACCGTACAACCTCAGCAATGCTGCAAAATCATCGCTAGCTCTACTTTCGACAAGAAGGTTAATATTTAAGTCTCCGCACAGTATTACCTCCCCACCGTTTCGCTGCCTTTCCGCAATTTTGAAAAGAGTCTTCAGGTGCTCAAAAAATACAATCAAAGGACTACAAGGAGAGCGATATACATTGCACAATATGAATTTATTTTTCTTAGTCTCGCAGAAAACAGCCGAAACCTCAAAAACGCTGTCAGCCGCCAAGCCAGCTATGGCCCGACAAGGAGCCACCCTGATAGAACCGTCCGAGAGTATAATGGTACCCCATGAGCATTAGACCTCCTCAAATAAGCCGATGCTATGCTGTAATTAGCCAATCCAATGTGGCTAACACTTTGCTCATTCAACCAATGCTCTGCCAAGCAGATTAAATTAAACTTAACATTTCTGGACTGCAAACACTATTGTAAATCGTCAACTTTATTAAAGAGTGATTTGATATTATAAAACAAAATATTAACGTCGTTTGCACTAGAACCAGATCTAGCTAGTCCCTTTGGCCGACCTACCCCATCACCGGGCTGATCACTTCTAAAAAAGAACCTACAATACCTGACGGGGAACACACAAACAATTCTTTGCTGCGACTTATTTAGTCCTAAGCTCCGACGAACCCACTCACTCAGTAGAGCTGTCCGTATTAAAGTCCTTGGAAAAGTACTAGTTTGTTCATTTTTTGTCTCGTTTTCTTCTCATGAATTAAATCAGACATACGTTTCGCGGCGTGTCGAAGCCTAAGATTAAAATATTTCGAGCAAATAGATCTCAGTAATAAGAATACATGATTTTGGTGGAAATCCTGGTTCATAATGTGCTCTCTTATTGCATCAAAATGGTTGGTAGCCATGACCTCATCCATTATTTCCCTATTTGCTCGCGCAACTTCAACGTTTTCGTCGTGGTCGGCATCAGTCGTCCGTACTCTCCGGTGATGAAATTACTTCTGAAATAATTTTCAGACAACACACACACATAAAAAACGTCGTCGGACGGAGTCGTTAGGCCTCCCTTACTTTTCAATGCAATCAGAGAACCTTCAACTTCGCTGTTGCTCACAAGTGATTTTGCACATTCCTCACAAATTATTTTTGCGGACAAGCTCCTAGCAACCAAACCGCTAGAACGATTTCCTTCGAAATATCCGAGAGGACAACATCTTTGTGAAGAGAAACGTAATTGTGGTCCAGATCTGCTGATGTTTCTATAATATTGCTAACCTCTGTTTCATTAAGGACCCTAAATCGCTCTAACGTCATATTGATGCTTACAATAGGGTTTTTTACGGGAACAGAAGTAATTCCTCAATGGGGACGCAGTTTCCTGTTACAGTTTATGCCATTTCACATGAAATTAAAATTTTTTTATTACGTAGAAACTTGTTTTGCCGAAGGATTGTTGTTGGAAATTGTTTTTTCGGTGAGGAAGACATGTGTCAAATACTTTTCTTATGTAATCGTAAGCCCGTGGAGAAATGTAATTGAGCGTCATGGCAAATGCCATGTAGTTTTTCGTTGTATTTGTTCTCCAACTTTTGACCCTTAGCTTTTCTCACCTGTCTTCTTAATAAAAATAAAGATGTTTCTGAAATATTTTTCAACGGGGCAACTTGTTCGTCGGGGAAGTCAAATTTCGTTTTCAAGTCATGATATATGTTTCCTAATTTTGCGATTCTCTTCTTCATACGTCTTCTTTCTTGTTGTAATGTTCTAAATTTTCTTTCTAGATACTCAATTCTAATTCTGTTTCTTTCTATTTTTTTTGTTTAATGCCAATATTCTTGAACTGTCGGAATTATCGAGTTTCGTTAATGGGAATTGTTAAGATGTTAATGGTTGTGGAGGTGCTGATGAAGGTGAATCGGTAGGCATAGGAGAAGAGGTAATCACTGGAGGAGTAGATTTTGAAGGAACGGTAGGCAAAGGAGAGGAGTTAATCTCTGAAGAAGTAGGATTCGATGGATCGGTAGCCATCGGAGACATGGATTCTTCTTCTCTGGTAATGGTAGCTTCCAGTAATAGGATACCATCATCGAATTTCCTTCGTTTTATCCTTGGAGACTATACGACGGAAACGCCGATTATCAAGAAAAACTACACACATATGTTAGGTGGATTCAAGGCAAAATTTGTATGTTCCTTATGATTTTTCCAGGCCAGGGTTTCCACACTTTCCATTCATTTCAGCGGACTACAGCCATTCATTCCGTGATGACCACTCCACCCAACCCACCACAAACACTAATCCATCCGCTTCGCGTGTGTGGAGGAGCAAGATGTAGAGAATACTGGAAACTAGAAGTTACAATTCACACACAGGAACGAATCGTTGAATGGATTATACCTGAAGACGTACGTGCCTATGGAATTAAATACGGATAGAGGTTGGCTACACCTCTCGAAGTTTCGATGACGAGGCGTGCGAATACCTACCAAATGGGTCCGACGATTCATGTTCTTCTTGACGGCCTATCGCTATACACAGAGTAGTCAGTGAAATACCTCGGAAGCCAAATCCAAGAATGTCCCAATAATATGTACTTCAATAATACCATAGCTGGCTGTAGCAATCCTACCTAGCCAGTGGGGGGGGGGGGCTAATACGTTTTAATTCGTACCACGGCATGTGTAATTATAGTTTTTGGAAATGACAAAAATTAACGACTGTAGAAAAAATAGCGTACGATACTCGGTCGTAATAGGAGCTCAGGTTCGGGGGGTTCCGGCACTCGACTAGCGTTTCGTGCCGGCAACTTCCGCCCTCACCCGAAATAGCCTTCATTTCGACCTTGTATCGTAGTACACTACTGCTTAACTAGACGAGGGAGTAAGGGTTTTCCTGCGAGTCTTTAGTTTGGCTGGTGTGGCGGAGGCTAAACAAGAGCCTGCTAAAAAAGACGAGCAGGAAAATTCACTTTCTTCGACTTCAGTACTAAACCGGAGCAAGTACACTTTACAATCCTTGAGCTACTGCGTCCCGTACCTGGCGACCTTTGGCTTGCAGAGAGTCCAAGGAACAGTTGTGGAAACCTCCTGTAAATTCAATGCCAATTATATTTTACCAATTACTGTGTTCCGTAGTGTGCATCAACGTGACAGCTCCTCGTCTGGCAAAGTTCCCAACTTACAGATGTTATGCAGAAAAACACAACACGTAACTATTTTCGCTGCCTTTTGAGGATGGTGTGAAGCGTTCTGTGTTTGAGGAGACGTCGGAATCTGTTGAAAATGAGAATTGATTACATATTTATTTTATCCCGCCAATTATTCGCCAACCTGCTATCTGGTCATTAACTCGCTCAATGACGGCTCTCGATTTTCTGTGGGACACATTAAATCGCTGCTCGACGGGATTCGTCGTTCTTTCGGGATATGGAGTAAACAGGAAAGGCTCGAGAAGGTAGCCACTATCTCCTAGTACAACAAATTCAAAGAAAGCTCAATGCTCCTGAAACACTTCGCTTTTTGCGAATAAGAGCAGTATTGAAAATCACCCAACAACCAAGAATTAAAATCCCCGTGATGTACTTCTTTTCTATCTACTACATACTATGTTCTATTTCTACGTACTACTTTCTATGTACCTACTTCTTTTCTATGATATACATTTTCCACTCTTGCCATAAATGTGGACCCTAGTCATCTAACTTACACGAACTTCGAAAGCTTCATTAATAAGCCGGGCGACTCATCGATAACAAAATATTTAAAGGCCTCACAGGACACAAAAAATAACAAAATCTTGGTGGGACTCTGACTGCCAGCTTGCACTAGTGGAACGTCGACGGGCTTCGGCAGCCTTCAAAAACTCCTCTTTTTTGCAGAACTACATAGAGTACAAGCGAACAAATGCAAAAGTACAGAAATTCATAAAAGTAGTCAAAAAAAATGTCAATTTTTTCACAGCTTCTCGACATATTATGCGCGAACAATGGATGGCTGATGTACCGTCGAGAAGTATGGTTAGAAAATGCCAAGCCACTGAAGAAATTTCGCTGGGAACTTGCCCAACAATTCCTTCACGAGAAATTTGATCATAAATATCACACGCCCGATTTTGGGGCGAAAGGTAGATACTGCGCCGATGGCCAAACTCGTATCATTTGTAAAAATGTAATGCTAGGCTGTGTTTCCTTCCTAACCACAATTTTTTTTTTTTTTGCTTGAGATAATGCGATAATGTTCAAGTCATATGCTTCAGCCGTACGCAAATCGAACGTTTTTCTTACTCTTTATATTTTATGATTTTTGAAAATGAGAACTGGGTGTTTCTGGAGGAGAAGGCTCATAGGATGAAATTTGGCACCAGACCTAAAGTATCTGCACCTGGTGAGCTGATTCACGCTCATGTGTGTGGGCCAGTTGAGAATTCATGCTTGGGTTACAGATATTTTGTTTTATTCAAAGAAGGTTTTACGAATTTCAGGTACACCTATTTCATAAAGAAAAAATCATAAGGAAAAGGTCATTGAAATTGAAAATAACCAATCAAATATCTCCTGCCTCCAAAATAAAAAAGCATCAAAAAAATCATGTGTTCACGAAAAATTAAAATTATTTATTACCGAAGTAACAGCAGTAGGACTCAGACTAAAGTGTATTTTAAGATAACGGGGGCGAATTTGACAATCAATCTGTACGAGACTTGCAGAGTAAAATAGGCGTAAGACAGAGATTGACGATGCCATACACGCCGGAGCAGAATGGAACGAGCGAAAGAGAAAATAGCACGATTATTGAGTCAATGATGCATGCGCATGAAAAAATTCCTCAAAGACATCGGAATCGAACAAAGATAAGAAGAAAATACACAAGAGCAGGAAATAGTGAACGACACGAGTATTGAAAGCGAAGAACAATTAGTGTAGGATGGTGAGGATCTTGAAGATGAAAATAACGAGACGATGAGAAACGGAGATGAAGAAGAGGAAATAGCGACAACTGGATCAGACAGACAGTTACGCGATCGTTCGCTGATTCGCCCACCGACAAGATTCAAGGATTTCATTATGTCAGCTGTAAGCGTTGTTTCAGAATATGACGAACCGTGCTCATTCAACGAAGCTGTATCTTGTCAGGAAAATGATTACTGGGTGAAAGCGATGGAATTAGCGCCCTCTGATGCAATAAATACTGCCGGTTGTCAAACAAGTTTTTTGTGGTTCGAAATGACATCATCAGCACGGCAGCGAAAATTAACCATTACCAGATGGAATAAAGCCGAAAACCTTCAATTTCTGGTCAAGTTTGTAGCTTTGTTCAGGGGGCTGGTTATTGGCAACTCTTGGAAGCCATTGAACTCAGGCGTTATTTTGGCCACTACATCAATATGCGATGGTAGTGAAAATTTTCTCTGGTTCAATGGCTTTCAATTCATATTAACTCATCGTTTCAACCAAGATGCCCTGGAAAATTGTTTTTCCCAAGTAAGGAAAAGAGGGGGAGCCACACCCGCCCCCAACCAGTGATATGGACAGTGTTTCACTGTCATTAAAACCATAACGCTTTTCCAATTTGTGGCAGATGTCTAAAAAACAAACTATAACAGTAACCAGCTCGATTTTATATTGGGACGTTGGCCTTCAACATACACAAACCAACAACACAAACCACACACAAACTCTACCGTTTGCCGAGCTTTCTGAATGATTTATTTCCTTCCTCAGGGCTCTACAACGTAACAGAATCTTAATAACGAAAAATAACAAGTAAAAAATAAGCAAAACCTTACCACAGTGTATGTTACAAATACGAATACTCCATTTTTGTAATGTGCATGGCAATATAATGTAAGGACCAATCTTGTTAACCATAAAATAAACAAATTGTCCAACCATTAAAAAAATGTGACAAAAAACCGTGATAAAAAACGAAAAAAATCCAGTCAGAAATGTAGAAAACAATTGAACGGAGTTACATCTCAGTACCGCAGCCAAGCATAAGGCCCCGCCCAACCACTTCACCTCCAGCAATAAACATGTTCAGGACAACCCTCCCCTATCTCTTCTCCTAAAAACTCACCTACCCGTCACCGATAAGCAAATAAATAAAATGATGTATGCTAACAACCAACTAAAACAATTATATTTGAATAAATACAAAACTGGAAATAAATAAATAAACTAAAACCTAAATAAATCTATCGAAAACTTAACAACTCAACTCCCCAAAAACAACAACCAACAATTCCCCCTCTCATGACGTTTCACCAAAGCGTTTCATTCACAGCCAAAATACCACTGAAAACCCGACTAAGACGATAACATCGGACCTAAAATTGCAGGCCTGAATATCACCCTGAATGTAAAGCATTTCCCTTACAAGCCTCCGAGACAGCTTATCTTCTTTGCACATTATCTTCGCCTGATCAAAACTCCACCGGTGACCCAGCTGGTGAGCGTGTTTCAACAGGGCCGTTTTATCCTGGTCAACCAGCTGGGTCACCGGGGGAACCGTTTTGTACAAAAACGGTTCAAAATGTGCTACTACGGGTTGACCGATTTGTAAAGTGGGTCGCATTGAGAAAAAAACAGTTCAATTAGAACTCTGAATTTTGCGCCATTTTGTGCCGTCAAGCTTGAGTTTTGTGCCCATCGGGAAATTTACTCGTTGTCATTAGTGAGCTTGCATCGTGTAAATTATTGGGTGATCGGTTCTTTCTCGTTTTTAACCAATAAGTGAGTGCGCATACTTTATGCAAATCGCAGAGGCGTGTACCTGCCTCTTTTTTGCCCTTGTTTTCCCAACGTAGAAGACTGCTGCCGAAAACCAAGGGCTTAATGCATGAAAGTCTTCAGGAAGTTGAAACAAAGTGCAATCCCATCAGTGAAGCTCGCAAAATAAACCTTGGGAACCTTTCAGAAACTTGCCCTTTTCGCCGAAATACCTGTCAGTGTTCCTGGGCTTGCCGCGATGATGACACGTCAGTTCATCAAGCATTCACAAGCAAGCACTAGCATTCCACTCTATTAAACTGGTAACGTGCGTGAAAAATTGACTGTGAAAAGCCGGTACTAAACTAATATATCTAACAGGACGAACACTTGAATTATCCTTTAATAATAAAAATGCTTAAGAAAAAGTTGTTTCATGTTGCTTACAGATCTCATCCTAGGTCTTATTTCAATGTTCATTCAACGTTTGGATTAATCCCGGGGCGAAAATGTAGAAAAAAACGCATCTTTTCTGGCAACATCCTCATGACATGAGTATTAAGAAAAATATGAATAATAATGCCCTGTTGCTTGGGGACGGTCTGTGGCCAAAATTCCATCAATACACAGCTAAAATGGAGGAACAAGTCCTAATCGCGGATAAAATTGAGACATAGAGCTCATATTCGCATTTTAATTTGAGAAAACACATACGTTCACACTCGTGGTGGATAAAAAAAATACGCTGATTCGCGATTTATGGAGACGTTTTCACGGCTAGAAATGAGAAAAAGGGCTTGTCCACGCGGTAGAATTGAGAGGAAGCACTCATTTGCGGGGAAAATTGAGGAAAAACGCAAAGTGGGTAAATGAAGAAATAGTGCTCTTTCACGGCTTAAATTGAGAAAGCGCACCAATTCCTTGTTTTGCGATGCAGATAATCAAAATCAAAAGTAAGAAAAGCCGCCGAAGTAAGAAAAGGGGATCCTTTCGAGGATAACTTAGCCCATTTATGCCCGTAACTTTTTTTTTTCTCCAAAATCTTCCAAAACTGGCATTTTCTTGTCAATAGGCTCCTCTTTCATGTAGAATTAGTTCATTTTTCAAATGTCCGTTTATAGATTTTAGGAAAAGGGCTGTGTCAAAAACGACCCCATAACCTACTGCCATTGAACAAGTGAAATTATTTTTATTTACAATATTATGAAATTGAGTTTTTTTCCACGTGTGAAATTCAACAAAACATTTGTCGTGAAGCGGCACATAACACGTTGTACAGATTTTTATTGTTTTACTTTTACACGCGAAGCATCTCCGTCTCGGATGACCAGTAGAAATGAGATGTCCTCGGTCGTCTTTGGCTCCAATTTCCTCTACGGAGCCCTGACGTTTCCTTTTAGGCTCGGATGCGACACGGGGGATTCCATAAATTTGAAGCAGAGATCTGGCTAGGGATCTTCTAAGCCCCAATTGGTCCATGTTCAAACCGTAATGCAGTGAAAGGAGCCAGGCATTATTCACGGTGACGTCGATCATCCACATTATTATTGGAATGTACCACTTTTTCCCCCTCATATTTATCCTGTAACTAGACACGTTGTTGTCCAATTGGTCAACGCCGCCCATAAATTGATTGTATTTGCCAATCAAGGCCGGCTGAGGGATTTTTATTCGCTTCTTTTCCTTAGTTGAATATCTGGTGGGCTATCCCAATGGCATAACACCAAATTCGCTCGAGAGAAGCGTCACGACGGAATTGTCCAGCCATCTCACCGCTGGCAAGTCGTTAGAGGCAGTGACCAAACAGTCGTAGTCTCCCCTTTTGCCTTTTTGACTTACTATTTCTCAATAATAAGTCTTTGTAATCGTATCGCAAAAATGTTTTTTAACCCCCTCAAAATTTGTAGTTTTACGTTTCAAAGTGCGTAGAATCCAAATCTGAAAAAAAAAAAAAATGTCCGTTCGCCGTCCGGGCCATATCTTGCCCTAAGATTGCTCGAAAAAACTCGTTCTTTCGCACTTAGACTCCATTTGGGGTCTGTTGGTCCTAACATCTGATCAATTTGATCAAATAACTCCCTGGGGTTTTATGGGCCAAAAGCGGGTCCAAAATGGAGATTTTCAAAGGATTTGGGATCATAGGGGTGTGAGGTGTCGATTTTCATGTAATTTCAAGCCGGGATTTGGCTACTTCCATGAATAATAAACCCATAAACAGTCGATATAATAAGGCACTGTTCGATAATTCGCAGCGTTTTTTTCTTTTTTTTTTTCAAGGAATCTACACTTTTTATGGGACAATGTCTTAGACGGTTTTCTCTCACAGTTCCTGTTGCGAAAAATCCGATGCTCCTCAGCGAAGATACAAGTGACACCGAAGTGAAAAAATTGTCAAAATAAAGCGATAACTCTATCCCTTCATAATTCGTCTTCAGCGTTTGAGTAAAGTCCCAGATGATTCCTTCCCCGAGGCCCATCTCGCTTTTGGATGAATTATGCACGTCCCTGATAGGGGTCAAATGAGACACAGTATCCAAGCTTGGTCGCGGCAACCCAAGCCTTGAACCTGTGGCAGCATTCCCCGCCATATGATTTTATTTTACTACTTTTTAGTCAGTCGCGAGTAATGCCAGCGATTGCGAATTGCGCTTCGACTTGGACGAACCAAAGCGATGGACGGTCCCGCCAAAACGGTGGAAGTTTGACACCTATGCTACCGACGAGAGCTTCTTCGTTTGGAGCTTGAGTCATGATTTTTTATTTTATCCGTTTGAGTACGGAGCGCGAGGAGGCTTTCAGAGTCGGGAATTTTTGTCTCGTAAGAGTTATGTCGGCATTCTAAAGAGAAGAAAGGACGGTCACTAAAAAGTGAAGTACAACCAGTTAAGGATGCGGCGTCTTCGATTTCTTTGGTACGCTCGGTGGTAACGAGGGATCCGTAACGTCCACTTGTTGGGCAAGCGGCGAGGGTAGACATTCCTTCAAAATACTCAGAATGAATTGACATTATCTTGAGAACTGGGCCGAAAGAATCGAGGGTGTTGAGGCCAAGGTAGTTTTTGACAGACCTAAGGTATGTGGCTCCAGCTATAACTGGGAAGGAAAAGTCGCTTCTATGTCTCCAAAATGAAATGTCAATTTCGTCATTGGTTTTGGGTCTGTACAGTAAAGATGGGCTAACTGCCACGTTTCTTATAGTTTCAGACCAATTACCTACTGGAAATTGGGCGCCAATAATGGTGAATGCGTTTAAGTTGGATAACGCGTTAGGAGCGGCATAGTGAGGGATCATGTTCTCATTTTGTGTGTTAACGATATTATTAATTAGTCCAATAATCAAAGGAACATTGGGAAGGATTAATCTGTCATTTAAGACGACGTCATTAGCACCACGGGCCTACGAGTTGATCGGCTCTGTCTGGTCCGATATTTTGGGGGAGGGATGGCGTTACTAGAGGTCCAGAAGGGTAGTGGGACCTAGATACGTGTAAATTTTCGAAAAAGTGCGTTAGAGGGCCAGGAATCTTTAAAATCTCAGGAGGAAAATGTTGTAAAAATTCGGTTACACATTTTTTGTCACGTCCGTTAAGTTTCTTTACGCTTTCTTGAGCGCGTAGAGTCTGGATATTAAACAAAACACTAAAGTAGTATCTGCTGATTAGGGGGTGCCACTCTGGCCAAGATCTTTTGAAATAATAGCCCAACGACTAATGTGTAAGTCGGTTTGCTCTATCACGAATGCCAATTTTAAAAAATCGGGGGGGAAGGTCGATATTTCCGGTTCAAGAGGAAATTCGATGTTAACGTTGTACGAAGGCACAACGAGAGGATTCACAATCTGTGATTTACTTGACATTTTGTCAAGTTTTGACGAACGAAAAATCAAAAGATTTTTAGTCTTGAAAAAGACTGTTGGAAGTTTCGTCTCGGGATCGCAAGGGAAGGCTGAATAGGAGCTAGATCACTATTCCCCCCTGCTCGTATCGTCCAAAAAACTACCACAGCAGCCAGTAACGGCGGCAACTGACTGCAGCATTGGAAAGCACCGCCTTTTCACCACTGATCGGCGCTCAAAACGACAGTTCCTGCTCGATACGGGATCAGACTTGTGTTGTTTTCCAGCACGTCTACTCAAAATCCGTCGTCCTAAATCCTCTCTCGACCTCTACGCTGCGAATACGACCCCTATCAACACGTATGGAACGATTTCTCTCGTACTCGACCTTGGGCTTCGACGTAACTTCCCGTGGAATTTCATTGTTGCCGACGTATCTGTCCCGATTATTGGCTCCGATTTTCTCGCTCATTTTACCCTTCTTCCAGACTGCAAGAAGCATTGCCTCGTCGACGGAACGACTGGTCTTTCCGTCACCTGTTCGAAACCTATTAACTCATTCACCAGCGTCAAAGCGGTTGACCGCTCACATCCATTCGCCTATTTACTAGCCCGTTTTCCCGACATCACGCGACCCCCTGGACTCCCACGTGAAGTAAAACATTCGACGAAGCATTTTATAAATACAACCCCCGGTCCTCCCGTTCATTGTCGTCCTCGTCGCTTAACCGGAGAACGCTTGAATGTTGACAAAAAAGAATTCGAAGCCATGCTAGAAGAAGGAACGGCACGCCCGTCGGACAGTCTCTGGGCATCTCCTCTCCACATCGTGCCAAAAAAAACTGGTAGTGGCTGGCGACCTTGCGGTGACTACCGCGCTCTCAACGCTCGTACTGTACCCGATCGCTATCCAGTTCGACACATACACGATTTTGCGCATTCCATCAGCGGAAGCTCAATATTTTCGCTTGTGGATTTGGTTAAAGCCTACCAACAAATTCCTGTTCACTCGTCCGACATCTGTAAAACATCAACTTCAACCCCATTCGGTTTATTCGAGTTTCCATTTATGTGCTTCGGCTTGCGAAACGCCGCTCAGACGTTTCAGCGTTTTATGGACGAAGTAACCCGAGGGCTCGATTTCTGCTACGTCTACATCGACGATATTCTTATTTTTTCGCGATCCCCGGAATAACACGCAGCTCACCTCGAGGCACTTTTCAAACGCCTGTCCCACTATGGCGTTGTCATCAACACTTCAAAAAGCATCTTTGCCGTTAATGAAGTCACGTTTCTCGGCTATCGTATTTCTTCCGACGGTATTTCTCCCCCTCCAGATCGCATCTCAGCAATTCAATCGTTCACCCAACCGTCCGATGTCCAAGGTCTCCGACGTTTCCTTGGCATGCTAAACTTTTACAGAAGACACTTACCGATGGCAGCTGAAATACAAGCCCCTCTTCATGACATTCTCGGTCCGGACGTCAAATGTTCAACTCCTGTCAATTGGACGCCGTCTCTCGAGCAAGCTTTTCAAGCCTGCAAAGACAAGTTGACGTCTGCTGTCTCACTCGCTTACCCCGTCACAGGAGCAGAACTGGGGTTATTTACTGACGTCTCCAACCGCGCTGTCGGAGCCGTCATTCAGCAAAAAGTCGACAACGCCTGGCAACCCCTCGGCTTCTTTTCGAAAAAAGTTTCCCCTCGTCAAGCAGATTGGCCCGTTTACTATCGCGAACTGCTAGCGATGTACGAAACGATCCATCATTTTCGCCATTTTCTCGAAGGTCAAGTTTTCACTGTTTTCACCGACCACAAACCCCTCACATTTGTTTTCACTCAAAAACTCGACAAATTGCCTCCTGTTCAGCGCAACCAACTTACTTAAATATCGCAGTTTACGACCGAAATTAAACATGTTTCCGGATCTGACAATACCATAGCAGACGCTCTCTCTCGCGTCGATTCCATATCCTCCACCCATTTCGACTACGAATCCCTCTCGCAGTCACAAAAAGTGGACGTAGAACTTCGAACTTGGAAATCGATGGAATCCTCGCTCAATCTTGAGAAACTCACGGTCCCCGGAACAAACATCGAAATCGTTTGCGACACTTCAACTGGTCGTCCTCGCCCCTTCGTTCCTACACCCTTACGTCGACCTATTTTCCTCCAACTTCACAACCTCAGTCATCCTGGTGTTCGCGCGACCACAAAACTCATCGTCGATCGATTCGTTTGGCCGTCGATAAGAAAAGATGTTACGGCTTGGACACGTTCCTGTCTCGCCTGCCAGCGCTCAAAAGTCTCGCGTCATGTCGACTCGCCACTCGGTCACTTCGACACTCCCACGTCTCGTTTCTCGCACATCCACCTGGATCTCATCGGCCCTCTCCCCACTTCTAGCGGCATGAAATACTGCCTAACATGCATCGACCGAGTGACACGCTGGCCGGAAGTCACTCCTCTACCGGACACATCGGCTTTAACCGTTGCAAATGCCTTCGTGTCCACATGGATAAGTCGATTCGGCGTACCCTCAAAAGTAACAACCGACCGTGGCCTCCAGTTCACTTCGTCACTGTTCCACACTCTAACGAAAAGTTTCGGCATTGACATCTGTCCAGCTACCATCCGGCAGCTAACGGCCTAGTGGAAAGGCTGCACCGTCAACTCAAGACAGCAATAACGTGCCAAGCCGACAAAAATTGGGTCGAAAAACTCCCTCCTGTTCTGCTCGGAATACGATCTGCCTTCAAGGAAGATATTCAGTGTACTTCCGCGGCACTTGTTTTCGGCGAATCTCTCAGACTCCCAGGTGAATTCTTCTCCCCACCTGAGGAAAAACCCCCTTCGGAGATCATCAATCATCTCACTAAAATCTTGAACGAAATTCGTCCTATCCCAACCTCACGCCATTCGAAACCAGGAGTTTTTGTTTATAAGGAGCTTGAAACTTGCTCCCACGTCATGATGCGTGATAATAGCGTCCGCCCGCAGTTTCATCCTCGATACTCGGGTCCCTACCCAGTTACCAAACGGGACCAAAACGTCAAAACTATAACTGTTCGTCTACCTAACTCCAAGAAAACCACCGTTTCAATCGATCGCGTCAAACCAGCCTTCATCCCCCGCGACGAAGACTCGTCATCGCCCAACTTTCATCGTAGAACTCCGAGAGTACGTTTTCTTTCGGTACGACCTAAGTCTCTCCCTGTGGGAGGGTGATGTGGCGGCATTCCCCGCCATATGATTTTATTTTACTACTTTTTAGTCAGTCGCGTTTCGCGTTTAGAAAAATATAAAAGTTTTGTTCCGACAGCAGCCTGTCAGGAAAAGTGCATTTCATTCATGCGACAATCGAGTCAAACCTCATAAGTTAGAACGATATCAATCAACTATGAATGACATTTAGGCTGTGGTATAGAAAGTCAAAATCATAAAATCGTGTTTCTTTTTACCGCAGGCCTTTTTTTTGGCACCAACTGAGGGGGAACAAAATGATGAAAATGAAACAGAGTCGGTTTGGTTGCCTATACGATATGGGAAGGTGGACTCTTCTTAGAGGAGTTATTTGCAATTAAAATCTTTATCCCGGCCTAAATTTCATTCATAATTGATTGATATCGTTCTAACTTATGAGGTTTGACTCGATTGTCGCATGAATGAAATGCACTTTTCCCGACAGGCTGCTGTCGGAACAAAACTTTTTTCAGGTTACGTTAATTTTCAGATCAGTTAAATTAGGTTAAATGGTATCTCGCATTTCACGATTGCGCAATGCGGAGTGCCTGGGTTCGAATCCGAAACAATTTTTTTTTTAATTTTTTTTGTTCCTCCCTTTTTCGCCCACCTCAGGATTTTTTACTCAATATTTATTAGGCTGTGGCAAATCAAATAAAAGAGACGGCTCAAAATTCAGTGTCAATGAATTTTTTTGGTAATTGGGTGGTCCAGTAAGGCATAGCGTTAATTTAATAGCTCCCCTCCGCCGAGAACTCCCCTGCCATATCAACGGATTTGATTCACTAGGGTCTCATACGAAAGCGCGTTCATTTCTCATTACTCGAGTCAATTTTGGGGGCAATTGCAGCAACAGCCGTGCGGTAGCGAATTTTCAGCTAATTCAAACCCCTCTTTCACACCGTTCCCGTGGACCGATTCATCTGGATCACGAACTCGTCCGAGATATTCACGCTATTGGTTTTTAGACCAAATTTGGTTGCCCTAAGTCAAAAATTGCGACCGTGATCGTGCTAAAAAGCGAGGGGCCATATATATATATATCAAATCGAACCGACCTCGGATTCGTGTTCTACGGGTTCTGAAACGTGAAAAAAAAGTATCACAACCCATATGTGCGACCATCAGGGCGAGACCAATAGTGCATTTTTTGAATGAAATGCACTAAAAACACCAAAATCTGTCCTTTTTATTTTATTTCCGAAGTGGAACCAAAACCACTTCAAACCTAAAGCGTATAGCTTACCTCGGATGAATTGCTTACATCCATGGCGTCTGAAGTACGGTATCATTGACTCGTCGATTGACAAATTGGTTTGTAGTGGTAATAGTCGAATGAATTGTGAATTTAATTTCGGTCCATCAACGGACGAATCTTGGCCATTTTATCCGATTTTCGGAGGCGTGAGTTGTCACAAACGTGGAAGTATTTCATTATCTCGTAAAAACGATTTCTTCTCAAAGACTTGGAGATGAGAACATTGTTGCAGTCGTCTGTTTCCTCCCAATACATTCGTTGACGGAGGAGTGGAGCGTAACCACTCAAGATCAGAATACCTAAGAAGCAATACATTTCGTCAACATCCAAAGTGAAATTGAAAGAGAAATCGTTCTTTGAAACCGCGTACGCGACTGTGAATTTCACGATGTCTTTGACGATCTCCTCCGGAAGCAGCAATTTGAAAAAATCGAGGGGATGGCTAGCATTACTGAGACTCAGAGCCATAAGAAAGCATGACGGAGCATGGGATTCATGTTTCGCAGGCAAATCGCCGCCTTTCCAAGCCACTTCTGTGAGTTTCTTGAACCCAATCTCACGTGAGGCACAATCCTGCTCCATTGCATCTGTTTACACTGCTGCTTCTGTAATAACTAACTTTTACCTCCCTCTATTTTTTATGATCGTTTATAAAAGGTTTCGGGTTGTTTTTAAGGGAAGGTTCTAGAGTTGCTACCTAAGTTATGTGGAAAAGTTATAACACAACAGTTTATTCAACGAATTAATTAATATAACAAAGACAAACAACCTAGGTATTGAATTTAAATGCGTGCACGCCTGAGATATTATATTAAAGTGCGTATTTTTTAAGCGCTAATATACTGTATGTTTTAACCCGAGATCTTATAAATTAATGAAAATATTCAAGTTTATGAAACGGAAAAAACGCGAAGGTTTTATGATCGTTCTAAGCGTGATGCGAATAGCAAAGTTCTGATAACCCGCGGTCCACAGAAACCGCAAGAAGAAGATCCGTTGTGGCGAAATTGGAGGCAATTATAACCGAGCGCCTTAAATCTAAAATTGTACGACCCACCTCGGTGATTGTGAAGCGTCGTACGTTGAAGACGGTTTACCGATCGTGAAGCAATTGTGTTTGTGTGGTCACCTTAGCGACCAAGACTGAACGAAAAGACAGAAGTCCACCGCGTACCAATGTGTCGATTCTTCGCAGGATACGGAACACGTAAAAGACGTTGGTCGAGCTCTTTAAAAGAAGGCGTTGTGAAAACGCCTTCTTAAAGGTTAGTATCATGGCGTGTCTCGTCCGGATGTCGACGAACAGTCGAAGTTTCTATGGTAACGCTATTTATTGGACCTCTGAACTAGAACCGGTGACTTCTTCCAAGACGTTACGGCTTGACGATCGAAATGGAGAATGGATCCAACTTTGCCACAGGCTGTGCATAGCTCGTATGACTCGTCACTGTTGCCAGCCGCATTTGGTGATGTTTTTTTGAACTTTGATGTTTTGCTCTGATTCTGGCAGTCTCTTTTTTGCTATCAACTGTCACAACACTCCTCACTTGTTTACACTAGGATTTTGAGCTATTTGCTTATACAATAGCGTGATAGAACATGATATCTTATTTGTTAATTACAGGGTGTTATATGATCAGGATCGACGGACAACAAACCCTCCAAGCTCCATCCCGAGGACCACCGCCATCAGCTCACCAACCACTGCACCCCGCCACAATTCGCCCACCGTAACGCAGCCCATACCATTTCGATGGACAATATATATGTAAAGTCCTACTCCATAGAACTTTAAAAGGCAGCACGGCGAACCCTATTCCATCGCCGTAGTCACAATTCTTTTTGTCTTCGTTATACTTGGACTTTGTCCTCAATTCTTTCATTGGAATCTAAATCTTCTTTCCCCCCCTCTGTTCCCTCTCTAATCTTTAGTTATGTTTTGTACTCCGATGCGGAAGGATCATGTATTTTCATTTCTTATTTACAGGTACGAGTATTGTGCCAAATATTTTCATTTATTTTCAATGATGGTAATAAAATCTTATTTACAGCAATCAAAGCTTGATACCCTTCCGGGGAATAATCTTACAAATCAAAATACAACGCTTCCACCCGAGAAGAAAAATGGCAAAGTACCAACTCTACATTATTGCAGAAGCGAGCAGCTCAACTGAGAAGACAACGATTCTGAAACTCAAGAAAATCAGAACGGCGGAAGATAAAACTTGGTATGGCTTTCCTGAAGATCTACAGGCACTGAGTCTTCACAAGAATTTAATCGAACTTCCTCCAGTCAAGAGTGCGATGACCTCCATCAAGACCAGAGGTCAGTTTCGTACCGTTAATGTAATATTGCCCCCGGAAATAGAAGAACACTATAAAGACGAAGCGGGAAACTTCATTTATAATAAGTTTTTATTGCCCGAATTGACAACTATTCCAGAGGGTTCTGTAAGTTCACCGGAACTTGGACTACCTGAGCTGGTTTCATGCATAAACAAGCTAGTGGATAGAACCCCCCCTCAAGACCCCATGAGTGAAATAAAAAAACATATCACAGTGGAGAAATTCTCGTCTAGAAACAAGAACGTGAAGGCCTGGGTTGACGATTTTGAAAGAGAAGCGACTCAACTTTCTTTGAGCGGATCAAGATTGATAGAAGCTTTAAGATTCTGCTTAGACCAATCTATGAATGATTGGTTTTCGAACACTCGGAAGAAACTAGGTGTTGAAGCTGATTGGAATTCCTGGAAAAGCAGCTTGATTTTTACATTCAGTGACAACTCTTGAACACCAATTAGATTTGCCTACAGCTATCGACACATGGCAGGATCTTTAATCGACTTTGTTTTAAAAAAGGAACGGCTGCTTCTAGATCTCGACCACGGGATTCCGGACAATATTTTGCTCAATCTCATTGTCCTGGGGCTCCCCACCAGAATTCAGAACGAGCTGAGCAGGTCTTCTGTCACCTCCGTGAACCTTCTAATTTCAAATTTAAAGAGATTCGATTACGAGCTCGCGGGAGAAAGCGCCCGAACTTCTACAGCCATGTCTGAAACTCCGAAGTTTAGAACGCCTGAGGCACCCGGAAATTCACGTAAAACACTCCCGACTGGAAGAAAAAGCCCCTGTTCCATTTGCGAGAAAAACAATCGCGGCACTCGTTTTCATGAAGAAAAAAATTGTTGGTTCAAAGACACTAATAAATTTAAAACTGTGAATAACGTGGAAATCGAAACAGAACTAAATTCAAAAGTGGTCGATCAAAAAAACTTGTAATGATAACACTGATTAAAGTTGAATTGCTAATAAATAACAGCCAAAATTGTAGTGGAATTTATGATCCTGGGGCAAATATTTCTCTGATAAATTATAATTTCCTAAGGAAGTCCAAAATAAATGCTATTAAGGCTGACGATAGCAAATTCAACATGGTCAGTGGTATAGGAAAAGTCTGTGGTATTGTTAATATCGATCTTAAAATAATGAACCTTACGCAGAATGTATCAGTTTTTGTTGTCAAAAGTGATGGTTTCCGCCATGATTTTCTCATTGGTCTGGACTTGATAGTAAAATTAAAATTATGCCAAAATGACCAATTAGAAATAACGCAAAATGTACCGACTCTTTTAGATTCTTGTACTGAACTCCCGAGCAAGGGTGCTCACAATACTGATAGCGAATATCGCACCGACTGCATCTACGACGCCAATTGTTGTCAAGCAAAGCTCAATCATTTAAACGAAAGACAAAAGAAAGACGTTAACGAGCTTCTGAAGAAACACGAAACAGTTTTTGCTAGAGATAAATTCGACGTTGGTACAGTACAACATCACGAAGCCACCCTAAGATTAACCGAGCATAAATATGTTTCAAAAAGACCTTACAGGTGCTCCTTAGAGAATCAAAAAGAAATAGAATCCCAAATTACGCATTTACTATCAGCCAACCTTATTGAAGAGTCAACCTCCCCTTTCGCAGCACCTGTAACATTAGCTTATAAAAGAGACGAAAATAAAAGAAATAGGCTTTGCATTGATTACACAGATTTAAACAGATTAATTGTTCCTGAAAGCCAACCATTCCCACTAATATCAGATTTAATAGAAAAAACCAGGGACTGCAAATGGTTCTCCAACCTAGACATTAACAGTGCATTCTGGTCAATTCCTCTTAGAAAAAAAGATTATTACAAAACCGGTTTTGTCACCCAAACCGGACACTACAATTGGAAATGTTTACCTTTCGGATTAAAGTCCTCATCAGCTATTTTCCAAAGAATATTATGGAATATTATTCGCCGCAATGGTCTCGATTCTTTCTGTGTAAACTACATTGATGATATTTTGATTTTTTCGAAAACTTTTGAGGAACACTTGGACCATAATATATAATATATTATATGTATTTATATATATAATATATATATATATTATATAATATATTATATATTATATATTATATAATATATATAATATTATTATATATAATATTATATATATTATATTATATATAATATATTATATATAATATATAATATATATTATATAATAATACAATATTATTATATATATTAATATAATATATATATTATATTATATAATATATAATATATATTAATAATATATTATATGTTATATAATATATTATAACAAAATTATTAAAGGTACTTAGTAAAGCAGGTTTCAAACTAAAATTTTCCAAATGTAACTTTGCAACTAACAGCGTCAAATACCTTGGGCATATCATTAGCCATAACACAACAAAACCAATAAACGACAATGTTCTGCCAATAACTAACTTTCCCACCCCGAAAAACAAGAAAAACATCAGACAATTATTGGGCAAAATAAATTTTTACCACAACTATATTCCCAAAGCCACTCAAACTCTCGAACCTTTTCATAACTTATTAAGGAAAAATGTAAATTTCAGTTGGGATAACGAATGTGAAAAAAGTTTCAACTTAGTCAAAACCTATTTCTCCTCGGAGCCTTGCCTAGCCATCTACAATCCCAATAGGCAAACAATAGTGCAGACTGATGCTAGTCTTGAAGGAATTGGCGCAATTCTAAAGCAAAAACAAGACGACGGAAAATTCAAGCCGGTGGCATACTTTTCTAAGAAATTAAATGAACACCAGAAACGTAAAAAAGCAATATATCTTGAATGCCTGGCCATTAAAGAAGCATTAGCCCATTGGAAACAATGGTTACTCGGAATAAATTTTACTGTTCACACAGATCACAAACCTTTAGAGCACATCGTCGGCAAATTGACAAAGGGGCGTATCTGAAATTTTGGGTAATTTGAGCTGCCACCACTTTCGATATCACCTCACACTCCTCTACACAGTTGTGGAAACCCCATGACGTTCGGTTCATTAGAAACTTTAGGAAAAACTGAGACGAAAGGGCGTATTTGCCAAGGTTGCGGATGCCGCACTGACAAAAGGGCGTATTGGACCTCGCTCCGACAGAAAGGCGTAAGTGCCAATTACGCCCTTCTGTCGTGTCCTTACGACTGACTTTTGTCAGTTACGTCCATTTTCAATGACACATTGTGTAGTGGCCTCTCGATTAGTTATTGCGATTCTGGACTCTTTTAGTGTCTCTACTTGTCATAGTGACATTTGTTGGCTCAGCTGTGTCGTTCAATCCGTCCCGCCCCCGCCCAATTCTGCCCGTTCAAGCCATCTTTGTCACTTTTGATCGTCGTTCTTGTGCTTTCCTCATTTTCTCTTTCAATCTTTGGTCTTTTCATCTGATAAAACGAAAAATGCCACTTCCCCATCGACCCGGACCTTCATCCGTGAGTGAAAGAACCATGCGGATCATGGAATTGACCGCTCGAAATTCGCGTATTACCTATGAATTAAATTCGGAACCAGATCCTCTTGAGAATGTTGAAACCTCCGGTTCCGAGTTTGAACCTGATCTCGATGGCCGCATTTCTTCCGAAGAATTTCACAGCGACTCGGATGAGGAGACAGCACCACAACTCGAGGCAAACGAAGAAAATGAGACGGAAGGTGAGAATTTGACAAAATTCTTCCAATTTTTAGCTTTTCCGTCTTTTTTTTCTTTCTGGAATCCAAAACTAATACTAAGCAACCTATTTTTTGTCCCCTTAAAGGTCGTGAAGGTCCATTCCCAAGGAAGAGAGGGGTCACTATTGGAGTAAAAGAGATCATCAAAAAGAAGAGACTGAGAGGTGAGTCACACACGGACAAGGATGGGAAGACTGTACTCCAAGCTCACCCTCTTTTACCGGTACCCTGTGGAGGGAGTTTGAAACATCCGCTTCGCTACTCCTGTGCCAAGTTGAACGATGGACAAAGGCAAGTGATTTACAGTGCATTTCGAAATCTTCCCTCAACTGACGACCAGCGAGCATTTATCAACCGGCTCATCGTAAAAGTCAATAAAAAAAGAGAGACTGTTGAGCATTCTCGCAGAAATTTTACATTGACTTATTATTTCCAAGTCTTTGATCAACGAATCAAAGTTTGCCTCCAATTTTTCGCTGCGACCTTGAACGTGAGCGAAAAGTTCATTCGAAATTCAGTTAGCATGCTCTCTCCTGGAGGAGTACTCAGGAAAGACAGGAGAGGAAAACATGCCCCGAAACACAAGCTGAGCTTATCTGTGGTGAGATTCATCCGCGACTTCATTGAGT
Source organism: Corythucha ciliata (assembly GCA_038030265.1). Lineage (NCBI taxonomy): Eukaryota > Metazoa > Arthropoda > Insecta > Hemiptera > Tingidae > Corythucha > Corythucha ciliata. The sequence continues at coordinate 4,942,254 of CM075939.1, forward strand.
CATTTTCTGCAGTAGAATCCCACTTCTGTAGGAAAAGCACCTCAAAAAAATATTTAGACTCCTCCCTGAGCATAAATGCGCTCCACAAGCTTTACCTCGAAAAAGCAACCGCTGAAGGAGTCCAAAAAGTTTCTTTTGACAAATTCAGGAAAATCTTTCGCACGTATAACTTAGGGTTCTTTCGCCCAAAGAAAGATCAGTGCCAGGTTTGTCTTTCTTATACCAACGCAAAGGGTGAAGGGGAAGAGGCTCTCGAGGAAAAATTTCAAAATCACCAAAGAAGGAAGACTGCAGCTCGCCAGTGTAGGGATGAAGACAAGTCATTGGCAGTAAATGATCCTGGCAGTTCAACGCTCTCGTTTAATTTTGACTTGCAGGCAGTCCTGTGCACTCCAAAAGGACAAGCTGGACAAATTTTCTATCTTCGAAAATTGGCTGTCTACAATTTTACTATTTTTGACTTGGCGTCTCACCGAGGCCACTGCTTCTTGTGGGACGAAACCCATGGGAACAGGGGTGCCAACGAAATATCAACCTGCCTTTTCATGTACCTGAAAAAAATGATCAACGAGAACGTTGAGCTGAAAACCATTAGGATGATGTCCGACTCTTGTGGAGGCCAAAATAAGAACTCTATCATCTCTGCTATGTGTATTCATTTGCTCAAGACCTCGTCACTAGAAGCCATACACCATACTTTTTTTGAGGTGGGCCATTCAGAAATGGAATGCGACTCTATGCATTCCAAGATAGAACAGAAGTCCAAGTACTCACCTGTCTACACTCCAGAAGGTTGGGCCCAAGTGCTTCGATGTGCTCGAACGAACCCTGCCCCTTTCGAAGTTACGACGCTGTCTTACGACCAGATCATTGACTTTGCTGCCCTATCTGGGCCAATAAAAAAGACTATCCCATGGAGGAAAGCATGCATGCTTAAATACATCAAATCTGGCGATGCAGTGGACATGTTTTATAAGAAGGACTACGTGGAGGAATGGGAGCTGGTAACCAACTACAAGCAGCCGAAAGGTCGAAGGAGGACCAGCAGCCAAAACCTTCCCCAAGCATACGGGCAGATGATGAAGATATCCAACTTGAAGTACAGAGACCTCATGAAGATGTGTAGGGATGGTATTATCCCTACCGAATACCACCCGTACTACGAAAGTCTTCAGCCTTCTACTGAAGTTCAAGACCGTTTGCCAGAACCGGACCAAGAAGAAGAGTCCGATTACGAAGAATGATGACTTTTTGGGAATAGGTATCTAGTGAAAAGAGTGGAGAATTCTTGTTCCTACAGACTTTAGTGCCAAATCAATTTCTGTGGTTCCTTCAATTTTAATTTTGACACAATTTTAATAAAATTCAGATTTTACGTTTAAAAAACAGTCATTGCAACTTTCGCAATTTTAATATAAATATTATGAAAATAAAATTATAACGACTAGTTATTCCTCTATTATCTTTTTTTTCACAGCAAGAAACGGTTTTTGAGTCTTTATACCTTGATCCGAACATAGTCAGTACAATAATTAAAATTATAACCCTTTGTAAGACCGTGGAAGGTAAAATCTTCACGAGACGTAACTGAAATTACACCAAATGGTGCTCCTACAAAAGGGCGTAACTGCTCTGGAAGTACCCTTGAAGTGAATTTGGCGTCAAATTACCTATAACGGCCTCGAAGGAAGCGACCACACTTGAAACAGCCAATTTCCGATCCAAAATGTTCGCCAGGTGATTTTTCAGTCACCTGACAACTTTGATCACGTTTACTCAAAACTATGATTTTGCAGATACGCCTCTTTGTCAATTTGACGACGACATGCAAATAAATTCAAAAACCGATGATGAACTCAGTCATTTAATGTTTTGCTTATCACAGTACAATTTTACAATCAAATATGTCCCAGGCGAGACAAACTCAGAAGCTGATTGCTTATCAAGAAACCCTGTCATGGATCCAATGAACATTGAGGATGACCTAAAAATAGTAAATTTCATAGAATTACAAGAAATAATTAAGGATCAAAGCCATTTAAACGATAAATTTCTTCCAAATCATCGTATTACAAAGAGAGGAGACATTCTTTACAGCCAGCACAAAAAAGAAAATAAAATAATTATTTCACCCAAGTATTGTCACAGCCTAGTTAAAAAAGTACACAACCAATTCGGTCATATTGGACCACGACAAATGGAGTTAAAAATAACTCCCTTCTATTTTTTCAAAAATCTAAAAAAGATAATTGCCAATTTCTGCCAAAATTGCGACGTCTGCATAAAAAATAAATCCAGGAGACCTTTTGTCTATGGTCATCTCTCGCAATTAGGTCCTGCCAAACGACCTTACGAATACATGTCGTTGGACACCATAGGTGGTTTCGCTGGTAATCGCTCGCCAAAAAGGTACTTACACCTATTAGTGGACCACTTCACTAGATTTGCATACATCCTCACTTTTAAGAATCAAAAAGCTAACGATTTCATTACATTATTAAACAAAATTATTTCCAAAGGAATCAAAATAGGGACTTTACTAACTGATCAGTACAGTGGAATAAATTCAACCGAATTCAAATCATTTCTAAAACGCCACCATGTTAATCTCATTTTCACAGCAGTAGATTGCGCTTTTTCCAATGGACTTAACGAACGGCTAAACCAAACCCTAGTAAACCGGATTCGATGCAAAATGAACGAATCACCTGCTCCTGGAGGGGAGATGTAAAGTCCTACTCCATAGAACTTTAAAAGGCAGCACGGCGAACCCTATTCCATCGCCGTAGTCACAATTCTTTTTGTCTTCGTTATACTTGGACTTTGTCCTCAATTCTTTCATTGGAATCTAAATCTTCTTTCCCCCCCTCTGTTCCCTCTCTAATCTTTAGTTATGTTTTGTACTCCGATGCGGAAGGATCATGTATTTTCATTTCTTATTTACAGGTACGAGTATTGTGCCAAATATTTTCATTTATTTTCAATGATGGTAATAAAATCTTATTTACAGCATCAAAGCTTGATACCCTTCCGGGAAATAATCTTACATATATTACAATGCCATATGCGCAAATATACATTACACTTCTCCAATTATTTGTGTATCACCGAAGTCTTGTTCGCCAATTTTAATTTCTGCCTGTGCCGCGAGCTGTCTGCCACTCAGCCTATTGGGATCATTACAGTCTTCACCACCCGATTCACAATCGGTAACATCACCCTCAGTGGAGTTATGAAAATTGTTACGTTTCTTTCCTCTTCTTCTAACCTTTCAAGCTCCTCCAGAATTACAGCAACCGTGAAAATTTTTCTCCTGAAAAACAAACAATTGTATTTAACAGACTATGAGCGGCTCGCCCTCCTGTTTTTACAGTTTTTCCTCAGAATAAAAAGAAAATGGCACGAAAACAGACGTTGAAGTTAGTAGCAGCTCATGTTCCCATGGGGTCGATAACGACCCAAACATTTTGGAAGTGACACTGTGGCCAATGTAATTGAAATTTTCGTGCGAGAGCAAATTAAATAAGTTCTCTTACATGTTATTAATTTTTTAAAGCGAAAAAATCCCTAAACAAGTAATAATCAGAAATTACCGATCATTTGACGATGACGTGTTGAAAACCGAAAAGCTCTTATCTTCGATAAACAATCACAACTAAATGAATAGCCGTTAGATGATTCTAGAAAAATCGAGGTAACTGGCCAACAACTTCGTCTATATATTCCCGCTTGTAAACGAAGCCAACGCGCAGACACCAGCCAGCAAAAAAATCGAAAAGTGAATGGGTCGAAAACGACCCCGTGGGCGTAAATGGGTTAAGTGAAAAGGGCTCGATTGCGGTGGTGGAACTCTTTTGTGCGCCCTCTCTAGAGAAAAATCCGGATCCGCGCCTGCCTGTAAATCAAATTTGTCTCACAGACGGGCAAGTAGGCAGCTAAGAGTTTTTGAAAAATTGTATTTTTCTAGGCTGAACTTGCTACAGAGCGCTCAGTCGTTCCTAAATAAGAGACAATAGTCTAATTCGCGGCATTTCGATGCAACTTTAATACCGAAAGTGAAAACACAATCGCTGATCGCAGTACGTGCAGGTCATCTTTCAGCTACACACACACAAAAAAAGTGCTCATGAACTACTTTCGTGCGAGACCTTTGTGATTTATTTATCAAATGATCGCCCCAACAAAGATTCTGAATGGGAAAACACCTTATGAAATCTGGAATCGGAGGAAACTAAATGTAAGCCACCTGAGAATTTGGTTCTAAAGAATTTTGTTTGAACAGATCACTGAACAAAGGGAAATTACCATCTCGAAGTCGAGAAGGAATTCTTGTTGGATATTCTGAGGTCATAATTTGGATTCTTGAAGAAGAAATTGGAAATCAGCCGTGATGTCAGTTTTATTGAGTCAATGGACACTAAGAAGGAACGTCAAGATTCCATTGAGTCCCGTGGACGGGTCCATAATCTCCTTATTTTATGTACAATTTCGAGATTTTTCATATCTCCCGTCGCCTGATCTGTGTCAGGTTCAAAAATGGTTGGGAAACGAGAAGAGCCCATTGAAATTGGGATGGGTCCAATCACTGCAAGGACTCATTCCGAGGACTCATGTCCAATGATCCTGCTCCCTCCGTACTCTTCAAGATGGTTTCCTGCGCCTGTAAGAAGGGTTGTACCAATGCATGTGGGTGCAGAAAAGCCGGTCTCAAGTGTTCTACGCTCTGCATTAATTTTGACTGTGTAGATATAGAAGACCCCACGTATACATATAGAAGGCGACACGGAAGACATTTCGACATTTCTTATAGACGACGTTACAAGTGTCAAGGAGACGAGTCTTCTGTCAGGCCCTTCCAAGAGAAAAAGGGTGTATTGAAATATATTTTTTATTACTTTTGACATCCATGCTATCGCACCAAATGATAGCATGACGTTTCCAAATACGTCTGCTTTAAAAAGCGACACCGATTGTCATTATTTTCGTAGTGCTGTTGTCTGCAAGATTTAAATGCGCGTTGTTCGCAGTTTCCACGCGGTTAAAATCTTCAGACTTGCAACACAAGTGGGAAGTACCACCACTGTCGAGACACCATGACGAATTGTCAAGAGAACGACTTTCAGAAATGCTATTCCAGCGGTAAAAACTAATGCCATCAGCATTTCTCGTATCATTCCTTGTTTCTTCTTGATGTGTAAAACAGTCGACGGCAGCATGATAGCTAGCAGGTCTCGATTTATTTCGACTTCCATGTCTTTCAGCTTATCAACTGCGTCGAAGAAGATGTTCAAATGTTGGTGAATATCACCACCTTCTTCCATACGGTGTAGGGTCAATTGTTTAAATAAGGTAGCCTTTCGACTGATAGATGTTTTCCAATTTTACCCATACTTCTCTGGAAGTTCCACAATTCTTGATTTGTTTCAATTACGAGGAACTAATACTCAAAATTATGTCTGATCTTGCCTTTCAGTTAATTTCTCATCCATTCAGCGACTTCAGCTCCGTTTGTAGCTGTAGGTACCTGCTTCTGTTTATTGCCATTCACGAAATCCCAGGCATCGTTCTTAATCAGGAGAGCCTCCATTTGCATTTTCCATGTCGTAAAATGTCCTTCGACAACGATTCCACGCGTTGTGGAAGATAAGAAAATAAGACGGAAGTCATCACGAAAAAAATTGATTGGTGATAATAGACAGACCGACTAATTTGGTTTTCAAATCAAAATAAGCGTTGAACTAGGGACCATAACCTCATGAATTTATGAAGGACAAGATCAGGAAAAACACTTGTGTATCAAGGCGCGTTTACACGGTTCAATATGATTGCTCAATTTCATGGCTTCAATGAAATTGAAACGTGTAAACATCTTTTCCATGAACTTGCTCCATCAAGTGTCCGATTGAAAGGAAATCGAACTTGTTCGACTTTTCATGGCGCAATGTCATGGAAAGGGTCGATTGAACCGTGTAAACTAGTGTTCAATTTGATTGAATGCGAAACACATGTTTTAATTTCATTCTTGAGTTCATCAGCGACTGTTCTTCTCGTAAAATGTGGAAAGACGAAGACACGTTAACGATTTTGAATCTACTGAGGGACAAACCATGTTTGTGGAACTCAAAATAGGGTGAGTATAAAATGAGGAATAAAAGGGATGCTGCGACCAATGAAATCAAGTCCAGCTTGAATATACAAGTACTTGAATATACAGGGTGTTAACATTAAGGTCGCACCACCGGCCAGGGTTCGATTCTGCAACTCATTTGCGTCAAAAGTTGTCCTCTGCAAAAAAAAAAAATTTCACCCCGCACGAAGTCCGACTTTTTTCACTTTTAAGATTTTTTTCGTGTTATAGACATTGCGTTACTAAAACGAATGTAACTCGCTTATTTCTGGCCGAAAATCAAATCTGAATACACCGTTGGAAAGAGCGTTAAATTTACCATCTTCCCAATGCAAAATAATATTTCAAATGTAGGATTCAAGGGACGAAAAATAAGCCCGTGTAGTAAAATGTGAGAAATTACGAAAATTTGCAGAATTTTCAAACGTTTTCAACTCCGACTGAATCTGTCGGTTAATCGTACACTGCAATCTTAAAAGTTGGCGTAGAACCTCAGCTTTCTTTAGGTCTAGTCATTTTTTTTAATTAAAAAACCGAATAGGTGAGAAAACCGCGTCTGATAGAAAAAATAGGTGTTTTTTTTATTTTACTCAACTATTTAATGACTGCCAAATCTTCACAGTTTGGTGGAATAAAGGGTTTTATGTTTGTTTTTTCTGTGGCTGAATCGAATGGTGGTGCTAACGATGCTTATGAATCAGTTGAGCTAGGGGAATAGAGGTAGGTAAGATGTTTAATATTTTAAAAAGGATTCCGTTTCTATAAGGGACGCAATTCGGAAATAGACCGTCTGATGGTAACATCTAGTAAAGACAAGCAAGAGCTATTTTATTCACTTTGGCATATTTTCGGTATATCCTTCGTGTTGGTCCCCACTATCCGTTCTAAAACCCAACGATTCTGCCTGATTTGATCGCAGAATACGCCAATCCTCAAGCAGATCCTCTAGAAACGCTTTCTACCTATTTGATAAACTATGCTCCGAGGTAATCATGCTCGGCGTTTATATGCAGTTACAGTAAAGCGCTCCGAGTAATCAGAGTACGAGATTTATCATTCCCAAGTGAACGCATTTTTTTTCACGTGGATTAGATTCAGAGGACCAATTCTATGGCCTCCTAGAAGACCGGACGTTACCCTTCTCGGCTAACGTTTGTGGAGGGACTTAAAACAGGAGTTTATAAAGATATGGTGAAAAACATCCTGAGATCGAGGATCTGCTGGATAGGATTCACATGCAGTGACTAAGAAAGGCGGAATCCAGAGGTTTCAGAAGGAGCAGTGGTTGAGGTTCGCCGCATATGCCTAAACCAAAATAGCGGACACACAGAAAATATCATGCTGAGGTGAATAAAGTAGCTCTTGTTCGTCGTTTCCCGCATGTTCTCTCGTTGTTATTAGAGATAATCGGACTTTTCCCACAAATAGCAACCCTTAGTGGAAAATAGGGTAGCTGCGCCAGTGGTCGGACAGTTAAGCTCATTATAAAGCTTTGAAAGCTCCCAGAAATTTCAATTTTTCTATAAATTGCTTTTTGTTTGGTGCATTGTCTAGAAAAAGGTCCCGTCTACGTCAAAAATCAGAAAAGGATCCTTGATATGGCATTCGATAAATTTTTCGTTAATTTTTTCGAAAAAAAAACTGTAATCTGGTGGTCGGACACTGTGACTTTTAGGTCGGACAAACAAAATCTAGTGGTCGGACAGTTCCCCTAATTTATTCAACAAAATTAAAGAACTACTCATTCAGGTAATGAAATTTCGTGTTACATGCCAGAAACTGTAGAATTCGTACAATGTTTTGTCCCGCCTATACTAGCATACCGCCATGATGCACTTATTTACGTGCATTGCGAGCTTTACACTTATTAGCTCCTAGCTAAAAAAAATGTTCCCAGGAGAAAATATAAAAAAAATGTTAAAAATGCGAATTTTATTCAAATTGTAGGTAAACGAATAAAAGCACCGTTACGTTGTCCTTTTCATTACTAATTTTTACGTCATAAACATTTTTCCAGCCTCGAGGCGCTAAAACTTTTCCTGATTTCGGACAGAGGCTAAAGCAGGTTTCATCCCCGTTGAAAATCCTGTCTTTGCAAAGGAGAATGTCTGTTGCATTGATCCGAGGTATTCTTCAAGGCTGTAGAACCACTTGCGGATGCTCTCTTCAGTAACGATAGCTCGGCCCTTCGACAAGCTCTCCGGGGTTCTCGTTACTAGAGAAGGGTGCCTCTTGAAAAACGACAAATACCACGTTTGGCCCGGTCTAAAGTCATTGAAAGGAGTTTTTCTACTCGAAGTCTCTTTTCGAAGAATTTGTTGGACTGAATCCAGTAGGTCGCTTTTTTTTCGTGGAAATCCACATTTTGCTGTTTCCAGGAGCCACGTCTCTAAAGCTTTCTCTTCCTCTGGGGTAAGAATAGATGGTGGGCCCATCTTTCTCAAGTTTGCTTGGAAAACTCCTGTAAAAGGAACATCACGCAAGTTCTGGCATGAGTGAAAGTCTTTTTGGATCCAGAGTCAATTATTTACCCTTTACTCTCTGCTGAAGAGAAGACTTCGGAACCTCGAATTGTCTGCTAGCAGCTCTCAGACCCATTCCTTGTTTCACGGCAGCGACTGCTGCAACCATGTTCTCTACTGAGTAGGCATGAAAAGATTTCGTAGGAGTCATCTAATAAGAATAAATATTTATTAAATTTAGTCATTCGTCACGACTCAAATAAAATAAATAATGTTTCACACGACTGTTGTCCGACTTCCGAAATTTTGATTGTATACAAGACCCAGAAGTCGGACACTTCCATTTAAGAATTATGCATTTTTAAATCGGTAATTTAAGCTGTTCTCCGGGTGAGTGACAACACGCACCACCCGGAGAAGTAATTAAAGCTACAAAAAAATGACAATTAAAGCAAACATACCTTATTTTCTCTTGAAGCTCTCGCAAGGAAAAAAATAAGAAATGGCTGTCACGGAATGAAACCAAAATCTCGTTTACTTTGTCGATTTTTTTCAATCACATGACACCATAAAATACGGAAAAAAATTCACACTGGAGTACAAAAACAGTCGAATGATGTTCACAATCAAGTAGTGAGCGTTTTGAATCCCTCCTGGACTCATTACATTCAAAATAAAAAAATTTTGTCCGACCACCGGGTTGTGTCCGACCACTGACGCAGCTACCCTACATTCATTTTTAAACATAACACCAGACTACCCATATTCCCCTAGCTCTCCTATTTCATGAGCCACATATGCACCACCCGATTCAGCGCTAGCGTGATATGCGCGCCAACCGCTACTCGATTCAGCGAGAAAAAACAAGTAAAACCCACCCCTTATTCCACCAAACTGTCATTGCATTCAGGCAGTCATTGAATAATTGAGCAAGATAAAAAAACACGTATTCTTTTCAATCAGACGCGGTTTTCTCACCTATTCCATTTTTTAATTTAAAAAATGACTAGACCTAATGAGAGCTGAGGTTCTACGCCAACTTTTAGGATTGCAGTGTACGATTAACCGACAGATTCAGTCGGAGTTGAAAACGTTTGAAAATTCTGCAAATTTTCGTAATTCCTCACATTTTACTACTCAGGCTCATTTTTCGTCCCCTGAATCCTATATTTAAAATAATATTTAGCACTGGGAAGATGGTAAATTTAACGCTCTTTCCAACGGTGAATTCAGATTTGATTTTCGGCCAGAAATAAGTGAGTTACAGTCGACTTAATAACGCAATGTCTATAACACGAAAAAAATCTTAAAAGTGAAAAAAGTCGGACTTCGTGCGGGGTGAAATTTTTTTTTGCTGAGGACAACTTTTGCCGCAAATGAGTTGCAGAATCGAACCCTGGCCGGTGGTGCGACCTTAACGTTAACACCCTGTATAAGTACTAAAAGCAAAAATAAAGAGCCTTCGGACCAGTTATTTATGCGAGCTTAAAAAAGTATTGTCCTCCGAAGATCGGGCGCTGGAACGGACGACATATACGTACCAAGACTTTTTTGGTTCAAGGCAGCAGAATCGTTTTTGAGAAAAGTTTGCATAATGAAGAACAGTTGAAGTACTCAAGTAAGTAAACGAACAAAAATATTTCATAATACAAATAATTATATTTATATCGATGCCTACGGTTACATACCACTAACATAAATTGCACGTAATAGTGCTACGAAATCATTTTCTATTGCCACGGCCGGCACAGCAATAGAACAGGTAGAAAACAGTTTTGCGTAGTGATCCCTGATTGCACTAGGTTCCTTCGGATAATTATTGCTCACGATGATATTTTTATCCCTGATCCAAGTTGAAACATTTTTATGAATAATTGAATGAATTCCAGTTCCTGGAATAACTGTACCAGTTTCCCAAGACTCAACATCGATCAACACTTCTGTTATATACGGAACGTGACTTGGTGAGCTCTTTCGTAACCAATTGTGAAGAGCGCACGCAGCACGTATCAGTGTTTTAGTTGTATCGACATGTAAAGCAATAGGCCTTCCGAAGATACGAAATCTTGAAACCAGAATGCCAAACGCATTTTCTACTACTCGGCGGGCCCTAGACAATCTGTAATTAATTATTCTTTCCTGGACGCTCAAATTTCGTTTAGAATAAGGATTCAAAAGATTTGGCCTCAGAGGGAAGGCGTCATCTCCCACGAACAAACCATGTTTGTGTATGTTTAAGTAGTAATGAGCAAGGGATTGACTGAACGTACACTCTGAAAATACCATAGCATCGTTCGCTCTTCAATTGCGCCCAACATCGATATAAATAAAGTTATAGTTAGCATCAATGATAGCAAACAGAATTATGCTAAACATCTTGTGTCCACTTTTGCTTGGGCAACAGATGACGACATGTTTCCCGTCCATCGCACCACAGCGGTTTTCAAAATTCCACATCGTTGCGAACTCTTGGATTTTTTGCAACCAGTGTTCCTCCGTTTGTTGTACCTAAAAACCAAATACTTTATCGAAATGTTGCATGATTTCAGATAAACTCCAAGGAAGCTCCTGTGGATGAGATGAGGGACTTCGAAGAAACCATCAGCGGTTCCAGCTCCAATAACACCGTACCAACAACAAGCAAGTCTGTTGACGTGGTCAATGAAGTAGATATTCAGGCCACACAAGAATCACAACACTCAAGAAATGTTACGCGCGCCAATGAATTTCGCCCTATCGAGAACGCTATTGAAAAGCTCCAAAGGATCTCAGATGTAAACAAGCCTCGCGAAGAAGACGAATTTGACCATTTCTGCAGAAATTTAGCAATGCAGCTAAGAAAAATGCCAACAGATCGTGCTTTAATACGCCAGCAAAACCTTCTGGAAGTGGTGACCAAAGAACGTTTGAACCAGTACCAGCAATCGAAGTCAAATTTCACCGTTATTTCATCGCCTAATCATACCTATCATTGATGTACACACGATGACCCAAATTTATTGTTGGCTGATATCGAAACTAGCAGAATTCAAGGAGAAATTATTGAACCCTCAGCCATTTGTTCATTTTTTACTGGATGCGCATTTCGGAGCGACCCCCGCTCCCTCATCAGCACAATTAAACAAAATGAACTCCACTTGACAACTGCTTGCAACTAAGTTGTCAAGTGGAGTTCATTTTGTTTAATTGATAGAGATCTCGTCCATTGAAACTCGCAACGGAAGCGCTCAACTCCAATTAACTCATAACGTTCAACGAACTTCCAACTGATAACCAACCTGACAATCGATAGGCATCGCAGCACAGCCGTCAGACGATATCGACCCCGTCAGTCATTGTTATCGTTATCAAACAATCGATGAGTTAGTCCAAGTTTGAGTTCCGGAAACGGTTACTTACTCGAAATAATGATTCTAACTTTAAGCAAAATGAAAATGCTCTTTCTTCATCTCTCTTACTTTTGGGTAACATGCTCCATAAAAACTTCTATGTTATCCAACAAAGCCTTTCCTCCTTCATTTACCCAGAAAGGAGATATTCCAATGGCTGGACGAAGGAATACTGGAACGTTCGAACAGTCCGTTCATAAACCCAATCATATTAATTCCAAAAAATACCAGACAGTAAGACCTTGTTTGGATGCAAGATTTCTGAACAATCGAACCGTTCCAGAATAATTATGATTCACCACCCAAAATTGATGAAATTTTCAAAGAGTTGGGAAATGTTCTTATTTTTCTGTATAAAAACTTTAATCCATTTGACTTGAAAAACACCCTTCCGAGCTTGATAAATAGTTTATTTCTTGTTATTCAAAATTCCTAAAAATGTATGTTCACAACGTAACCGTGATGTCTCGTACTGTACCCGCTCACTTGAAACATATTGAATTGGTTTTTCCCAGGTCTTTCGCCAGAGGAAAAAACCTTTAAATTACCAAAAATTTGAATTTTCAAAATTAGAATCACCGTATTTCCCAAATTTCCCAGGGCCCCCGAGTGACCATTCAGAAAAAGAAGCACGATTCGTTGGTCCAATCGATCCGTAATATCACCAAAAAATTGGGATCAAAATCATCGTACATAAATACATACGAAGCTGTGTCCTCTCTTGTCAGCCATGAACTCCCCTAGTTGAGAACAAGGTAACTAAAAAGTGAATTTTGGTTTATTAATTAAACATGCTAACAGTAATTCAATGTTGTCTCCTTGTCTCCCACATGTGACTGACTGCTAAGTCAATCAAGCATATTATAAAAACTATTGAGCCAATGCCGAAAACTTTTTTTTGTAATAGGACTACTCGACTAGTTCTGTGCACGTTGTATTTGTTATAGAGGGTTCATGGGTCGTTCACTGTACCTACTTTCCTACTTACTCTTCGCATAATTAAATACTTGAACGCTTATTACGTTCATAAGAAAAGCCTGGTTATGGTTACTACAGGCGTTTTAGTGCATCATTTCATTTTTTGAAAATGCACTATTGGTCTCGTCGTGTGGTGACAATCATGGGTCATGGCATGTTTTTTTCATGTTTCAGAACCTCTAGAACACGAATTCAGTGGTCTCCAGAATTCATATTTTACGAACGGTAAACTATATGTATTGTGAAACAAAAACTATCGCCCATTCCAATAACTTCGATTCTTATACCAATTATCGACCAATTAGGTGTAAACTATATGCGACAGATAGTTGTCTCATGTGATCCTGTGGTCGATAAACCACCGTTAATGAAATTTGTCTTGTTCCGATGAGAACTTTGACTTTTCCTAATATTATGCATGTTAAAAAAAATTAGTGAAAAAAAAAGTATTACTCATTCGGTAAGCTGCAGCATGTATGGTACGCTAGGTTTTCGGGTGTTCATAGGTCATCGGGGGGTTTCTTCAACAATGGGAGAATCAACAACGACTTCAGATTGTTAGGTATTTATTTTTTATGGAAATTTCCGAAACATTTGACGCAAAACCCAACATCTCATTTCGTGCACATCCTCGCCGAAGTCGTGCAGAGTCAATGTGTCAGGAATTTCGCAAACGATGTGTTCAACTCTGTCAAACCGGAGAAAATCGATGTAATCAGCGCTAAGCCGTTTTCAGCTAACTTGCTTAGGGGACAATTTGAATTTCTGGAGGTACACTTGTTCGACAGTCCTCCAGAATTCTAACTTTGTTATTGGACCATTCATTTTTTTAGTGGAGAACCCAAGCGTTGTGCATTGCGGAATCAAGCAACCACGAAACACTTTTTCTTTCTCACGAATCCTGAAAATAATAAATATATGTACGTATAATTGATAATGTTGATAACTGAAATTCAGATGAAATGTTTTATTCAAAATCATATAGATACCAAGTCATTTATCTTCTGATAACGCGTGGTCACTAAAGCTAGAGGGAAAATTGCTATCGCCAGATTGCCACATGCCATTTGGCCTCAAAATTTGGCGATTCGGAAAACGCTTATGAACGAATAAACAAATTGTTTACTAAACCAAATGAAAACTATGAATATCGGGTCAATCACGACATAATAGTAATGAATAGTGGATGAATGATTCTAGCAGACTAAAACTGAAGAAGATTTCCGTTGAGCCAAAAAAAGTTTATTGTATCTAATGAAACAGTGTTGTTTCACGATGTTTTGTCAAGTGCAGCTAGATCCTGGGCATTCTCAAGCGTCAGGTGAGCATGGTTTTTCGCGCAGATAGTATACCTCGCCCCCTCCATACAGCCTTCGTCAAGTACATGGCATGTTTTTTCACGCCTTATTTGCGCTGCACGGATTTCAAGTACTCATTGCAATCTACAGAAAACTGTACATAAAATGTGGCGCCACTTTTAATGGCCATAGCTCGTGATCTTATGGGAAATTTGACGCTGATCAAAAAACTTCCAGTATACATAGGGTCGCAAAAGCTTCGTTTACGAGTTATTACGGAAAAACAGTCAAAAACCCTATTTTTTTACACGTTTACTCGAAAAACTTGGAAACGGCTGTTTCTATCCAAAAATGTATTTAAATAAAGTAGATTTGTCACTAAATTTTGGTCAAAAAAGGTCCCCCAATAAAGGCGGGCAAAGACTTTTTTTCTTAACGAGTTGGATAAAACTGCAAAAATCATGTTTTTTGTCGTTTATTTTATCAAAAATAAAAATGTTTACGACTAATTTTAATGTACTCGAAACAAAAAGGTTAAAAAAATAAAATCATGGTTCGAAATAACTGCCTCTTGCCTGGATACACTTACGGCACCGTTGAACTACAGAATTTGTAGCGCGGCGTATTTCATCTTCGTCTGTTTTCATTCTGTTGAAGGCCATTTCAATTCTTTCTATCAACTGTTCTCGCGTTTCAATATTTTCTGAGTAGACAATATTCTTAGCTTTGCCCCACAAGTAAAAGTCAAGAGGGGTCAGGTCAGGGGATCTCGCTGGCCACTCTACAGGTCCCCAACGACCAATCCATTTATTTGGATAATTTGAATTCAGCCACTCACGAACACGGCGAGCACTGTGTGCCGGGCAACCGTCTAATTGGAAGAACATGTATGCTCGCGCTTCCAAAGGAACTTCTTCCAGAAGGATTTGGATTTCGTTTTCCAGGAAGTTGAGGAATTCGTTGGATGAGACGCGAGGTGGCAGAATATGCGGACCAATCAGAAACCCATCGACCATACCAGCCCAGACGTTAACTCTGAACTCAGTTTGGAAAGAGTTTATTCGATTGAGATGGGGGTTTTCGGTACTCCACGTGTGAGAATTTCTGAAGTTGAACACACCCGCCCTCGTAAATGTACTTTCGTCTGTCCACAACGTAAGAGGATTATTCTGCATAAACCATTCGGAGAACCGTACCCTTCTTTCCAAGTCTCCAGGGAGAAGATGTTGCGTAGGGGTGAAATGGTAGGGGAACATACCTTCGTGATGCAAAACTCTTTGGATCGTTCTACGAGAAACACCCAAAGCGACAGACGCGCGACGAGTGCTAGTTCGAGGGTTCCTCTCGAAATGGTTAATTACGACACCAGAGATGTCATCTTGGTCAGCGAAACGACGGCCTTCCCCTGTAGGTCGTGTCGACCCTGTAGCCCTTAAACGCTCGTATGTTTCTTGGAAAACACGGCGATGAGGTGCTCTTCGAGTAGGGAAACGGCTGTGGTATTCCCGAGCAGCTTGTCGACTATTCATGTGACACATGCCGTAAACCAAAACAATGTCGGCATACTCCTGGTTCGAAAACGTTCGTGGCATCGTCGAAAATCGAGCAAGGCGGAATCGAATGGCAAAGAGTGTGAGGAGGAATTAACGCCCTGGGAGTAGAATGCATGTCATGCACAATTAAAATTTACAGATGATAAATTGATTTAAGTTACTCACAGCCACAAAATTGATGAAATGTTGATTGGATTTAACGGTTTTTAGTGCATTTCATTCAAAAAATGCACTATTGGTCTCGCCCTGATGGTCGCACATATGGGTTGTGATACTTTTTTTTCACGTTTCAGAACCCCTAGAACACGAATCCGAGGTCGGTTCGATTTGCTATATATATATTTATATATTTATATATTTATATATATATATTTATGGCCCCTCGCTTGTTAGCACGATCACGGTCGCAATTTTTGACTTAGGGCAACCAAATTTGGTCTAAAAATCAATAGCGTGAATATCTCGGACGAGTTCGTGATCCAGATGAATCGGTCCACGGGAACGGTGTGAAAGAGGGGTTTGAATTAGTTGAAAATTCGCTACCGCACGGCTGTTGCTGCAATTGCCCCCAAAATTGACACGAGTAATGAAAAATGAACGCGCTTTCGTATGAGACCCTTGTGAACCAAATGCGTTGATATGGCAGGGGAGTTCTCGGCGGAGGGGAGCTATTAAATTAACGCTATGCCTTACTGGACCACCCAATTACCAAAAAATTTCATTGACACTGAATTTTGAGCCGTCTCTTTTATTTTATTTGCCTACAGCCTAATAAATATTGAGTAAAAAATCCTGAGGTGGGCCAAAAAGGGAGGAACAAAAAAAAATTAAAAAAAAATTGTTTCGGATTCGAACCCAGGCACTCCGCATTGCGCAATGGTGAAATTGTGACATGCCATTTAACCTAATTTAACTGATCTGAAAATTAACGTAACCTGAAAAAAGTTTTGTTCCGACAGCAGTCTGTCGGGAAAAGTGCATTTCATTCATGCGACAATCGAGTCAAACCTCATAAGTTAGAACGATATCAATCAATTATGAATGAAATTTAGGCCGGGATAAAGATTTTAATTGCAAATAACTCCTCTAACAAGAGTCCACCTTCCCATATCGTATAGGCAAGCAAACCGACTGTGTTTCATTTTCATCATTTTGTTCCCCCTCAGTTGGTGCCAAAAAAAGGGGCCTGCGGTAAAAAGAAACACGATTTTATGATTTTGACTTTCTATACCACGGCCTAAATGTGATTCATAGTTGATTGATATCGTTCTAACTTATGAGGTTTGACTCGATTGTCGCATGAATGAAATGCACTTTTCCCGACAGACTGCTGTCGGAACAAACTTTTGTTTTTATTTTTTTTGCAGTTTTTTCCAACTCGTTAAGAAAAAAAGTCTTTGCCCGCCTTTATTGGGGGACCTTTTTTGACCAAAATTTAGTGACAAATCTACTTTATTTAAATACATTTTTGGATAGAAACAGCCGTTTCCAAGTTTTTCGAGTAAACGTGTAAAAAAATAGGGTTTTTGACTGTTTTTCCGTAATAACTCGTAAACGAAGCTTTTGCGACCCTATGTATACTGGAAGTTTTTTGATCAGCGTCAAATTTCCCATAAGATCACGAGCTATGGCCATTAAAAGTGGCGCCACCCTGTAGAGGAGCGCGGGGCATGTTGGCACCGATTTTCGTTTTTTACTTTTAGTTTTTTAGTGAACAGTGATTTCAAAAATCTGGAAAATGGGTTGGCTTCCTTCACATCTTGGCTATAAAACCCTGTTGGTTCCGAATTTTTTTATTAATTTCCAACTTGGGTATACATTTTTTTCTCCTCATAGATCACCGGTGCCATCTTACCCCTTCAGTGGGGTAAGTTGGCACCGGCGAAGGGGTAAGTTGGCTTTAGTGTCAACTTCCTGTACCACCACCCATTTGGGGCAATTAGGTAGGGTTTATTTTACAATTTTATTAAAATAATGGTTTCAAGAGTAAAACGTGTGGAAAAAAAAAAGAAATTTCAAAGAATTTTGCTTTCAAATTGTCATTAAAAAACTGCTGCCACAAAATTGTAGCCTAAATATGGGCACTGTAGATCCAAATATTGGAATGGCCTTAACGTTGGACAGGGAAGTTGCATAGACACCTACACGTCTACCAACGGAGCTGTAGCCTTTAACATTAGGCACTTCTTCGGTCTTCTCTTCCTGCCATTTTTTTGCATACGATTCGGCCAGTAGCGCGTGCCAAGGTTCTCCATGGAATGCTGAACTCATGGGGCGCATCAGTCAAACTGATTTTATGGATGAGATGAACTTCCACAGCACGCTTCCTTATAATGTTATCATCGGGCATGACACCCTTATATCATTTTTTTTTTCTTTTTGACTTTCCGACCATTTTGAGTCCGAAAAGTAATGTAATGAAACTATTAAAAAGCGCAATAACGAAAACAGAGAAGACAGGACTAGTGAGAGGGTAAGTTTGCACTAGTGCCAACGTGCCCCATTTTGATAGAGCCAACTTACCCCACTACTCTTGGACGTTCTCCCCCTAAAAGAGCATTTCACCCAAGGGAGGGGTGCAATTACCCCCATTATTCATTAAAAAAACGCTAATAGCTTGTGATTTTCGTAGTCATCCCCACGTATTCACCAAATCTAGCTGAAAATTCAAGATGGCGTCTTCCCTCTCCTCACTCACACAGGGGCTCGAACTAGGTTCACTGGAAGCCCATATTCATACGATTTAAGATAGATCCATCCCCAAATTAGCAGATCTTATTTTTATGCCTGCCATCGCTCTTAGTCCTTAGACTAGGAGGCCATGATTAAAACACAGTAAAACACTTGTATCTCTGCAAGGAAAGGTAGAAACCATAAAACGGTGCACACAATTCGAAAGCTCACAAAATGGAGCAGAGCTCACAAAATGGAGCAGGTTTCCCTGCAATTACAAAAATGTTTTTCCATTTGAGGAAATCGCGTTGGAAAATATGGCGAAAACAATAAAAACTGGATTCCCTTCCAAATCTGCAGCTCCTACGCCTGTCATAGGCTATTTTTCGGAACGAATATGGCGTCATTTTGAAGGAAATTTTGTGCTCTTCCCAAAGAGCCAGCTACTTTTAGTCTTCGATGGATTCACTGACCAGCAGCTGGTATTTAATGACAAAAAAAACGGAGGTCGAAAAAAAAATCACAAAATGTCGAATATTTCGGAAACCACGCGGAATTTTGGAAAAGTGCAAATAGTAATTTTGATCACAAATCAGGTGTCCTATCACTGGTTTTCGGCTGTGCAGTGCATTTCTGTACACCCTGTATACAGGGTGTTTCAGGACGAATGCCGTATATTTTAATATGTTGTAGTACTAAGTAATTGCGACCAAAATCACCCTATTAACTAACATAGGGTCGCAAATGATTTCTCTTGAAGTTACATGCACATTCGTGTATTTTTAGCCACTCGCTGTTTTTCCTCTAAAAAGTCGTTACAACGACTAAACCTCTGTTTGTACCCTTAAAATGCTGACGTTTTTGGAAAGATCACACAATTTTACTTCAGGAAATGTCGATGAACATGATTTCAGTTGCCTCCAAAAATGTCAGTAATTCGTTAAAAATGAAGAAAGAGGCGTTTTCGAATTTTCCTGGGTACGTCAACGCTAGTTTCTGACCAAGTGATCATAGTGACAATTTTTCGCCAATTTCAGTAAAACATCTCCATGTTGTGAGCTTTCAAATTATTTTTGCAAAATTGAAATCGGTTCATTTTTCTATGAGATATTGTTCCTAACGTGTGAAAAAACACGGAGTAAGTCACCAATTAAGGCATAGGTGAGCCTTCCTTAAACGCGTTTGATAAAAAAGTTTTATTGGCTTTTGCTAGTTAATCGGTTTAATGACGTCAAATAACATCCCTCCCTATCACACCACGCCACGTATTTATAAGAATCGGCGCTGAATTGCTTTTCGATCGTGGCGTTGGGGTTTTCTTCCTGCCACTGGCGCCAGTTCGACTGTTTTTGATGCCGTCTCGGGTAAACGTGGCCTCTCGTCCGTAAAAAGAGTAAGAGGAACGGAATGTGGATTCTCGAACACTCAATGATAAAAAATATTGCGATTGATTTCGTCTCCACCGTGTAGATTTTGCACTTTCTGAAATTGGTACAGATAGTGTGTGAGAAATATTCGCTCTGGAAAAAACGCATCAAAAGAAAACGAAAAACAAAAGAGCAGCTGTTGGACATGATTGGAAATTATTAAAATACGTAGGCGTTCTTTAGGATACATTTTAGGTTGATTTATTCAAAGTACATACCAAGTTTTCCCCCAATATTTATTATTTATTTATTTATTTTTCCAGCCCTCAAAAAGATAAACTTGAGTGGAGGGCTGGAGCTGACCAAAATAAATACTACAAACGTAAGAGAATTTTACAATACGTTTTTATACGTTTTTATTGTACGTGTTACCTACAATGATCTACGTCATATATCTTTCAATCCGCAATTTGTAGCGTACAAAAAAAACTTAAAAGGTACAACTCATCAATCTACTCGCTTTCCCAACGAAATACAAAATATCTATAATAATAGACACCAAAGCAACTACCAATAAATTTATCACACATTAAATACACTAGATAAATAAATAGACACCAAAGAAACTACCAATAAATTTATCACAGATTAAATAAATTAACACAACAAGCACACAAGTAATTTTAAATTATCAAGTGAGATGGTAACTTCAAGGAGCGTTCACAAATTCTTTTGACTAGAAATTTTTTAAATTGGCTCAATGTATTAAATTGCATATAACTGAACTTATTCAATAAAGCAATTTTTAAAGCTGTAATAGAGGCATGCCTAGCGTAGAAATCAGTCTTATGTTTCGGTATAGTAATATTGGTGAGTCGCGATAATCTCGTATCTACCAAGGTCGAACGGACAGGCATAGCAGAGCTAATCTTAAACATATGAAGGCAAGCTGCCCTAACATATAATTCTTCGACAGATAGCACATTGACATTGAAGTCTTCAAACAATTTACTAGAGGAGTACAAACTAGGTCTATTTAATATGATTTTCATAAGAGTCTTCTGAACCACCAGTAATTTATTGATAAGGTATTTATAAGTCCCTCCCCACACTATAATACCATAAGCAATAATAGATTGACATAGCGCAAAATAGATCATTCTTAATGTTCCCCAACTAAGGCACAATCTCAATATTTTAAATTTATGAAATAATTTTCTGACTCGGCTAACAACATTCTTGATATGCCCATCAAACTTCATCCTAGAATCGAATATAACACCTAGATATTTACAGCGATCAACAAATCTTACCTTATCACATTTACAATCATCATTATTCCCACAATCGTCTGAGTGAACTGTGAAGTGCGTATCCCCACTAAACTCCTTAGCTCCCAAAGAGAACTCAACAATCGCCGTTTTGTCTAAATTAAGTAACATGGAATTATTATTTAGCCAATTATTAATTAACCTAAAATCTCTCCTAATTTTACTTAACACATCCTCAGAATCTTTACCATTACACAAAAAAACAGTGTCATCCGCGAAGCAAAACGGAGAAGACAACGTATTCAACGAAAAAAATACTATTATAGTACACTATAAATAGCAAAGGTCCCAGGACAGAACCCTGTGGTATGCCAGATCTTAATTCCACCGAGTCACTGACAGTATTGTTAATCCTTACAAATTGTGTATGACCGGTGATGTACGATTCTAACAGTCTAAGGGCAGGACCTCTAATTCCATAATTTTCTAGCTTAATAAATAGTAGATCGTGACTAATCGAATCGAATGCCTTATGCAAATCAAGAAACAGACCAAAAACACAACAATTTTGATCCAGATGCTCACTAATATATTTCGACACTTCAAATAATGCGTGGTCCACAGACACTCCAGTTCGAAACCCAAACTGTCTCCTCGACAATACTTGATTTGACTCCAGAAAATCATATAAACGAACCTTTATGCATTTCTCCAAGAGCTTACCTAAGGCCAGGCCCAAAGAGATAGGTATCCTACAAGGTGACAGTCAGGGGGGGGGGTACATTTTTTGGGAGTTTTGTCCTTTGTCACTTTTAGTGCATTTCATTTTGAAAATTTTAGACAGGTTATTAAACTGAATAACCAGCAAAAGCCAACTTTACTTTGTAATAACGCGTTTAAGGAAGTTTCACCTATGCCTTAATAGATGACTTACTCCGTGTTTTTTCACACGTTAAGAACAATATCTCATAGAAAAATGAACCGATTTAAATTTTTCAAAAATCATTTGAAAGCTCACAAAATGGAGATGTTTAACTGAAATTGGCGAAAAATTGTCATTATGATCACTTGGTCAGAAACTAGCGTTGACGTGCACAGGAAAATTCGAAAACGCCTCTTTCTTCATTTATAATGAATTACTAAAATTTTTGGAGGCAACTAAAATGATGTTCATCGACATTTCCTGAAGTGAACTTATGTGATCTTTCCAAAAACGTCAGCATTTTAAGGGTACAAAAAGAGATTTAGTCGTTGTAACGACTTTTTAGAGGAAAGACAGCGAGTGGCTAAAAATACACGAATGTGCCTGTAACTTCAAGAGAAATCATTTGCGACCCTATGTTAATAGGGTGATTTTGGTCACAATTGCTTAGTACTACAACATATTAAAATATACGGCATTCGTCCTGAAACACCCTGTATGTACAGGGTTGATCCGTATAAGTGTGACAAAAATTTTTGGGTAAAACTGTGTTAAAATTGGAGTAAAATGGTACCTTCGGAAGTGTCCTACGTCGATCCGTTCCGGCGTTATGATTTTTTTTGTGTTTAAAAAAGTAACCAATGCTTGCTTCAAAAAATCCGCAATTTCTCGGCTTATATCGCACCAAATCCAAAACGTGATGCCATTTTCAGAAACTACGGAACATTTCCTTTAGGACACAGGCCATTTTATTGCTTGAAATGATCGTCAACACCCAGAAATCGGGCATTTTTTCTATAAATTTACGTGTCCTCTATAATTTGTCCGTTTTACGATAAGTCGCTGTACCCAAACAGCTTTCTCAACAGATTTTCGGTGTATCACAAAAACTTCCCCGTCTTCTAAGCTTCCTTTTGGCGTGTTCACATTTCATGTTACCACTGACGTTTCTCACAAAAACGTCACGAGAATGCACAAAAACCGTGTTTTTACGAAACATGAGCCATTGTCTACGGTATTCGTGAAGGGTGCAGTGAGATCGGCAGTAAGTTCTATTCTTGGGCTGGGAGTTCTTTGAGCGGCGCATACGGGAACGCCCGAATGGGATGCTTCAGCATTCATGTTAGCAGACAGTGAGGGGGAAAGATTGGTAGACGTTTTCGCCTCAACAGGTGCCAAATTAATAGGTGAAGGCGACCGCTCCGAGCATGGCGTAGTCAATGTGACGGTATTGGAAGCATCACTTTCGCACTCGACGTCCATCTCGACATTGAACGTCGATGCCATTTAGTGCTTTGTTTCCAAACTCCATTACCTTCCCCTGATTGATCGCTATGAGGAGGCGAGATATTTTAGCTACATGTTCGACCTCTGTGGGCAAACGGTAGAAATTTCCCTCGGTGGTTTGATCGTGCCCTAAAAAATCCGCTAGTTGCCGCATTTCTTGTGCGCTCAACGCCAAGCTTTGCGATACTGTCGCGATGTGTTTCCTCAACAGCGTGCTTTTAAACAAAGATGGCTGCTCGCAACCACATTCGGAGGCAAACTTTTTCAATAGTGATCCTCCTATGAAGGTGCTCGAATGCCCCTTGCCGAAAACATAGGGGTTGTCCTTTCCAACTCCAGCCGCTTCCCTGAGGCGGAGCAGCACATCTATGCCCTGGGCTTCCTTTGGGGTTATCAGAATGGAAACACGACGCGCCAGCTTCCCTCTGACTTCCATCCGCTGGAATGCGGAAGACAAAATCTTTTCGCTTTCCGTTAAAAAACTATAAGCCTCTGAGTCGGAGCTGACAGTATGTCTATCATTGAAATTGTTTATAAGAATACATTCGACCTCTCCCACCCTCTTTTTATTGAAAAGAATCAATTTGGAAATTAAAAGTTCGTTGAGCTGATTGTAATGTTTGAGATTAAATTCGGAGGCCAGTGATAACGTTAAATCTGAAATTTTTGAGCTCAGAAACTGATTTAGTTTTACAACGTCCGACGTCAGAGGCAAAAGTTTGGGCTTCCCCCATTTGGTCATTTCAAGATACTTTAACGCCTTATTGCCTAGCACTCTTTGAAAATTGATAGAAAATAATTCCAACCAATCCCTAGCTGTCTTAACTAAATTTTCGTCTTGTATTTGAAGACCGTACGATACTAAATACCGGCCGGTCTTCTTTATACATCGTTGCGCAAATAACTCTTTTAATGCTTCAATAAGGATGGGAAACTTTTGACAGTTGGCAACAATATCTGCCAGACCGGTTATTGAATCGTCACGCTTTTTTAAAATGTCTACGAGCCGGCCAAGAATCCGGATTTTCGAGCTTACTAAAAAATTTTTTTTTGTGATGTGAGTGGTCGGTGCATAGTTCATTGCCGAACCTAATGATAACTCCGTCCGCCAATATAGATTTTCTCACATCGTCCCTATGCACTGTACTTAGCAGAAGCTTCAACTCTTCGGAGGGTTCCGCCCCAATTTTAATCGCTATGTCGGACAATGGTGATATTGCACTTGGTTCAACAGAAATGGGGGTTTGGCCGCACCCCCGGCGATGTCGGGGCAGATTTCTTTTACTAAAATAAGCCTTACAGTTAGGGCAAGCCTCGAAAACCTTTGATTTTCTTTGCCTAACAACCAAAGGGCTAAGGTTCACCTCTTTGGTTGTATTGAAGACGAACGCCCCTTTCAGCCTTAAATCTTTCACTTTCTGTCTTCTAGCATTAGAATTAGCAGGCTTGTAACGGGGTTCGAGCCGTACACTTACTTTCCGTGGGGTTTGCTTAGGTTGAGGGGTTGATTGCAAAAGAAAGGGGGTTAACACAGTTTGTAAAAAAATTGAAAGTTATATTGATTAGAAGAACAAGATGAATTTGAGAACGATGATTTGAAGAAACGGTGGTGTGGTTGCGTGCTGCGATCGACACTCAGGGTGATGCTTGTTGAGCGAGTTATGTTCTGTGAACACGGACAAACACCCTAAGCAACGAAAGCCAAAGAAAAAAATAAAAGTAAAGGCACTCACCCGCTTGATTCCCTGTGGACCGCTCGGTTCGTTAAACCGTCCCTCGACCGGTGTCCCTGTAGTTCCGTTGAGGAAGCGAATCAAACTGGGGGGGAGGTGTAGGTGTGAGGGGGGGGTGTGTTTGTGTGTGGGTGTGTGCGTGTCAGTGTGTGCGTGTCAGTGACACGTGGTGTGTGCGTGTCAGTGTGTGTGTGCGTGTCAGTGACACGTGGTGTGTGCGTGTCAGTTACACGTGGTGTGTGCGTGTCAGTGGCAAGGGGTGTGAGGTCGACGGCAACAGCCGGCGAGCTGGTTCGCTTCCGCAGAGGAGGTAGAGACGGGGTCTTGAAGACGGCAGGCGCAGGGAGTGGACTGACTCACGATGTCCGCTTCTGCGTTTCTGGGTGTAGTCGCGTGTTTGTGTTTGTGCGTGTGCGTGTCCGTGTTTCCACTTCGATGAACAGAGTCCGCCGGGTCCGACTACGGTGAGTGGCGGCGAAAACGAACGGCGAGTGACGTCTTGTGCGTGCCGGGTCCGACTACGGTGAGTGGCGGCAACGTCTGCGACGGTTGGTGTCTTGTGTGTGTGCGCCGGGTCCAGCTACGGTGAGCGGCGGCGACAACGAACGACGAAATGTGTCTTACTGCGTGCCGGGTCCAGCTACGGTGAGCGGCGGCAACGTCGGAGACAACTGTGCGTGGTGTGTGCGAGTGTATTGTAACTCGAACGAGCACACCGGTGAAAAACTCGTACACGGTGACGAGCGAGAGAATTTAGAAGAAAAGCGAGAAAAAAGACGCACAACTTACAGAACAGACGCACAAACGCGACAATTCACCCCGTGAATCACTCCCTGCCCTTTGAGTGAACTAAACTCACAAAATTACAATTGGCGTTAGGAAAACTATGAAAACTGCCAAAACTGCGTAAAAACTAGCAAGAAACTGTCTCGAGACGGGCTCTGCACGCCTTTTTATAGGGACTTGATTTCCCCCAAATTATTCCTTTTCTTTCCCTTTCCTCCCGTTGCTAGGGGCTTCCTTTATTTAACATCTGGTAAACAATCTCGCTCAACTGAAGGTTTCTCCTTTTATATTGGGGAAAGAAATCATATAAATGAGGCCAAAAATTGGGGCCGCCTCGTTACAGGCTCATTCATTATGTCAGAAACGTCTTTTAGTGCATTTCATTCTGAAAATGCACTATTGGTCTCGTCGTGATGGTGGCAAACATGGGTCATGTCATGTTTTTTTCACGTTTCAGAACCTCTAGAACACGAATTCAGTGGTCTCCAGGATTCATATATATATATTATTTCTATACATATATATTTATTTATTGGTTTATTTATAAGCTTATGGCCGTTTTCTTGTTAGCACGATAACTCTCGAAAAAATTAATTTAGCGGAACGCGCTTTGGCACAAAAATCAGTAGTAATAAGACACCGGTCGGTATTGCATTTGGGCCAAATCGGTCAAGGTGGAGGGGGGGGGGGGAAATCGGGCTTGAAGTCGTCAAAAAATCACTAAAAATCACCAGTTGATTCTAGAAGCATCATATTCGGTACGTATACTTCATGTTAGACTAGCCTTTGATTCCCATTTTAATTTTTTGAAAAAGTCGAAGGGGAGGGGGTGTTGCCCCCCGGAGTGGAAGTAATCGTGTGGTCTTGTTAGCACGATAACTCTCGAAGAAATTAATTTAGGGGAACGCGCTTTGGCACAAAAATCAGAAGTCATAAGACCCCGGTCGGTATCGCATTTGGGCCAAATCGGTGTAGGTGGAGGGGGAAATAGGGGTTGAAATGGTCAAAAAATCACTATAAATCACCAGTTGATTCTAGAAGCATCATATTCGGTACATATACTCCATGTTAGAGTAGCCTTTGATTCCCATTTTAATTTTTTGAAAAAGTCGAAGGGGAGGGGGTGTTGCCCCCGGAGGGGAAGTAAGAGTGTGGTCTTGTTAGCACGATAACTCTCGAAGAAATAAATTTAGCGGAACGCGCTTTGGCACAAAAATCAGTAGTCATAAGACCCCGGTCGGTATTGGATTTGGGCCAAATCGGTCGAGGTGGAGAGGGAGAAAATAGGGGTTGAAATGGTCAAAAAATCACTATAAATCGCCAGTTGATTCTAGAAGCACTATATTCGGTACGTATACTCCATGTTATAGTAGCCTTTGATTCATATTTTAATTTTTCGAAAAAGTCAAGGTGGTGAGGGTGGTCCTTCCGGTGTGGAAGTGTAAAAATAGCGTTGAACTTCGCTAGTTCATCTTAGCGCTCTAAAATTCGACTCAATATTTTAATGTAACGAAAGTCCTGGGTTCCATTGAGATTTATCGAAAACTTTGATGGGGGAGGGTGAAATGGGGGATGAAAATTTTTTTAAAAAAAGCTTAAATTCACACGTTTAGGTATTATAAAATGCGGCACAAAAATTTAATATAACAAAGCCCTTGGAAAACTACCGAAACTTTTCGACATTTTTGAAGAGAGGGTGGTGAAAATAGAGGAAGAAGTTCGGCTTAATGAAACAAATTATGGTATCAAAATTATTACTTCTCGGACGGCTTAGGGTATCCGTATACGGAATGAAATGCACTCTTTCCGACCGCCAGCTGCCGGAGCGAAATTTTTTTTCGGCCTTGTGCTTGCTCAAAATCTTGGCACTCTTACTTTACAATATAAGCAGAAGAATTCTGAAAAAAAGGAAGATTAGTGAGGGTATAGAAAGGGCCAGTGTGAAACATGAGAAATGACTCATCAATGTACCTTGTCTTCTTGGGGGGTTCTTTTTATTTAATTCGGCATCATTGCTTTCTTCTTCCTCCTTAGAATCAAATAATTTCCTATTGGGTATATTTTCGTCGCCAAGAGGAGTTCTTGATAGGACCGTTTCAGACGGATCCTCAATTTCATCATGCTCTACACAACATTGTAATTAAAACGTTGAACGCTATATATTAATTACAGTACTCTTACGAGAAGGTAGTATACCTTTTTCTATTTCCTTGATCTCATCCGACGATTCGGAACTACTATGCCCCCCGGGTCCGATCATATCGCAAGGATTCCAACTCGACGGTCCGGCGATGCCAAATTCGATAGGCAAGTCCTCCACGTCTATTCATTTCAGATTTTCGTTAATGATTACGGTAATTGATATTTTTGAACGATCAATTGGCAACATGATGGCTTGAAGGAAACAGAGGAATACCGAAAAGGAATAATATGAAACAAGGGTGACTGGATATACCGTACTGAAAGAGGGAACGCGTCAACCATAATTAAAGTCTGTCCACTTAGGGATGGATTCTCGCCCGCCCTTTAATTTAGTGGAATGAGCATCCCCTTTGCCCCATTTTCCTAATAATAACGCACCGGGAATAATGAGGAAGTTTCACATTTTTCAAAAGTATTTTTTCCTGGTCGAAATAAAAAATTAAAAAAGTTAAAAAAAAAATAATTCGTGCTAGTGTTTTTAATTAATAAAAATAGGATGTACAGGGTGGAGCAGGATAAGTGTAACAAAAACAAATGGTTGAAAATAAGCCTCATTTGCGATCGAAAACACCCTATAAACCATGGTCTGAAAATCAAAATCCTACGAGATATGATTTTTCTAAATTTGTGTGTGGCTTGCATCACTTTTCTTAACTAAATGCAAATAAATCGGTTTACAGCTGGCATTTGAAACTTTTGATGACGTATTTGGAAAGGCCACACTTTGTTCTGCCAGGAATAGCCATTTTCGATCAAATTCAACTATTTTTTGTGCGCTCGAGAGTTGCTCAAAGTTTTGCTAGTCGAGGATCTCTAATTTTCCAAAAATTCAACCCCCACTTCTCTACACTAAATCTGAGCGTATCGACATCCCATTGGTCGGAAAAACTTCTTCATTTTGTCCTTTTTAAAATTACTCATGAAAATGTTTTTAATTCTTCAGCGAGTTTTCGGCAGAAATGGCCATTTCTTGGAAAAAAATAATTATTTTTCTCTTGAAAATCGCTTGTTTTGACCAACCAAATTTGAACGAGCTTTGTGATTCTTAACATGCTAATACTCATTAAAGCCGTATCCACAGTTTTCCTTCGTACCGAGCGGAATGCGCACTCCTACCAAAATATCAAAAATTGTCGCTCCGGCAGCTGGCTGTCGGCAAGGGTGCATTTCACTACTGCGGATTTCGGCGTGTTTCGCTGTTATTCGACGAAATCAGCGCACTTAATGATTCTACTTGTTGATACCAATTTCTGGCTAAAAAATTGCAAATGAACTAACGACGTAGAAATTCGCAGTAGAGAAATTCACTCTATCCGGCAGCTAATGAGAGCGACGTTTTTTGGACTTTGACACGTTTTTTTAACGCGTTATTACAAGCGATGGCGTGGTGAAACCCCTTCCCCAAAACAACCACGATATTTAAGAATCTACTTAAATTTTGGTGTGTTGCCGGGGTTGTAACGTTGAGAAAAGTATCAAAACCTTAAAATCAGTCAGTCATCAAAATTAGTCCTGGAGATTTTCCCTGTAAGTACCCCTTTTGATAACTTGCTTCCTGGACTATAAGGGGAATAGATGGAACAATGTGGCGCTAGAGGCCACTTCTTTTGGAAATTTGGGTTTGGGTACAGTTTGATCTTACTACATACAAGCTACTTACCAATGTCACAAACTAACTCCGTTGATGAGTCGATAACATATTGTGCATTTTGCTCCAGGTCCTTGAGTTCTGGTTCTGTGAGTAAACCAAACATTTTGAAAGTGGCAATAAAAGAAGATGATTCTATAATGACTTACTAGTTTCATAAGTAATTGAGGGCGTCGGAATTAAATCGTGATCTTCTGGACAAGAAAAATCAACATCTCACAAACACGTACAGGGCAGTTAATACTACGAATTGGAAAAATATTGTATACAAACCACTTTTATTCGACTCTGTGATTTTTATCTCGTTCAACAATTTTTCAGCCATGATCATGTTATCCATTAGCTTTCCCAGCTCCTTTTCGCCTGTTAATAAACCATCCAGGAATACCATCTTCCTTCATGGATGACTACGGCGTCTCTGACGACTCCGAAGTGCTTCAGTCTTCTAAGGCCAGGATTGGAGCCTAGTCCAAGTTCTCCAGCACGACACACAGTCAAGCAAATCATTCCCGGAGGAGGACTCACCAACTTGACTAATTTATGTGACATGTTCAAATGCCACGTAAATGTCCCGCTAAACGATAGGCGCAAAGTAATGTGGAAAAATAATTTATTATTCACCAACAACATAATTGTCATTAATAAACAGGATGACTCAACTAATACAGGTAGACCAGTCAATATAGACACAAAAATCGGGGTGAATCGCAAACATGCATGTAATTGATTTTTTTGTTGCGTGTTGTTAGGAACCAATGAGACCAATGAGAGCAGTTATTACTCAAGTTTGCAACCCTCAAAACCTTGTGCTTAACTCATGGCACTCGAAAAACTAAGAAATTTTATCACTTTTTCCGGTTTTTTAAACAAAAATACTAGAAGAAAGAGGTTTTCGAGCATGACCACAGTATACATTGTTAAAGCCAACTAAATTTGCTACAATTTAAGTCATGCCCGAGCATCCTGGGTCTGTTAGTTCAGGAAATACAGGCAATCAACAAAATACCTAATCTCGCCAAAAGCGAGATTTTATTAGTAGGGTAATTTTTCAAGACCCGTAGCACTCAAATACACGGTGATTGGTACTTGGTTGAACAAAATGAGAGGGATGATTGTACACCCAAAATGTAACAAAAAATTTCCTATGACCTAAAGTCAGATTTCCATTCCTAGTTCAGATAATCAATTTGTTGTTTTTTAGCACATCACGGGTTTTCGCAAAGAAAACATCTGTAACATGGGAAGTAAGCGTCCTAGGTTAAATCCAATGACACCACTGAAAAGAGCACTCTTTTTTTCGTGTGAGTAAAGACATTTTGTCTAATGATAGCGAAAGATTCTTTGAGTAAACTGGGAAAATATCAGGATATTTTTAAAAATGTCAGTTTTTGACAACTGTTCAAAGCTAGACTACATTAGCCATGGTGCTCCTAGCGCCCGGCAAATTCCTCTAAAACTGTATGAAGTAACTTGGTTTAATACTTCATGCTTATTTTACTCCTGTCCTTCGCAATGTTTTGAGAAAAATCCATTGTTATACCAAGAAATGAGGCAATTAGGCCCATTTCGAGTGCCTAAAAGAAGATCAAGAGCCATTACCAAAACTTTTTTTTTCAGCTTAATTCACTTTTCCTATGCTGATCTATGAGGAAAGACAAATAAAAGTGGAATAAGCTGAAAAAAATTTCTTGAAATAGCTTTCAAGTTGGGATCATACTTTTAAGGGGGGGGGGGGCAGAAATTGGTAAAGTTATTCCTAATAAGGACTGAACAAATAGGGGCAAATGGGGTGCCTAATCCTATGTATTTTGACGTGATCAGCCCATAAAAAGCATCACCGAGTCCTTGAGACGGGTAAACCTTTTGTATATCGGACCTATGTTTATAAGGACTTTTTTGGACCTAAAATACTCCCCTGCATTTTCGCCGTCGACTTACCAAACACCTTGTATACGCATAATTAGTTTTTAGTAGAAAAAAAAATTGGGTTATAGTACACCAAAAATGGGACAAAAAAGTCCCATTCGAATAGTGGCCTATCTCTTTTTGTATTCGTTTAATGATTTTTTGAGTGATTTATAGGAACATTCATATTTTTCCATGAAAAAGCTTGTACTTCTTTTCCTACGGAGGGGAAGCAAAGTGAATCTTCAAAAACGCCTAGAAACATGGCGCTTTTTAATGCGGATGCGAGAAAACGATAACTTTTTTTTTTTTTTAATTACTGCTCTTTGAAAATTAGATTTTTCGTTTGTCAAACAACACAAAAACTTCTGCTTTTTCTCAGCTTTCCAACGGTGTTTTCACAAGTTTGATTATATGATGAGAAAATGATCCTCCGATGAGAAAATGAGAAAATAAACGAAAAATACTTTAATTTTGGACTAAAAATGAATAAGGAAGTAAATTAAAAAAACCAACATTTCATTCTAGCCTAAAAATTACTTCTTTTGCACTGCTTCTTGAAAAGCCAATGTATGGTACAGGAACAATCAACATTTGGCCCATTGCATTAAAAAAATTACAACCAAGAAAAACAATACACAAAGGCAAATAAGACAATAAAAATGTTAATTCAGGACTTATTATGATATTATTATTCGGAGCCTATGTATCATACAGGAACAATCGAAATTTTACCCGAAACATTGCATCTGCCGAAGAAATCACATCCATGAAGAAAAATGTAAAAAATGAATGAAAAATAAAAACTATCGTTTTTTGAGGCAGGGTTTTGAGTCAAATTTTGATTGTTTCTGCACCAAAGAATCTCCAGAAGAATTTAGAAGACAAAAATAAGTTGTTAATTGATGAGTTGTAAGCCACTATGAGAGGGAAGGGGTTATTATAAACAGAAATAAATGGCTTACCTGAAATGACGACTCGAAGGAGAACTTAGGCGTATCGAAGGAGAAACAAACGAAATCCACAAATTGTTTTTGGCAAAAAATCGCGTGTATTCTGCTCAGTGCACATAGAGGAGTAAAGCAGTCAATGGCACAATAAAAAAGTGGGGGTTCCAAACTTCGCGGCCTCGCGGGTTAGTGGAATAAACCGAAAAGAGTTTTTGATAAGTGCAAACTAAGACTATTCCCCCTCTTCTTTCATCACCACTAGGGTGACCACTTTTTTTCTATTCTCAGAATAAATGGTCTGCAAAATATTCTTCCATATTCCAGTATTCTTCCCTGCAGAGAGTGATTTTATCTTCAGCAAGAGTGCGACAGGAGGACATGATGAAAATGTTTTGATTTGTTCTTATTTTTCTAAAATTGATTTTGAATTTCTATCGCGGCCTGAGATCATCATTTATAATATGATGATCTCATTCAAACTTAAACGATTACCGTATAAATGGTGCATGACCGGATAAATGAAATGCACTTTACCCGACAGGCTGCTGTCGGAACAAAACTTTTTTTTTCAATTTATTGCTGTTACGTCAATTTGCAGGTTGAAAATAATACATACATATTAAATATCCACACATAATCAAAACAGCGTAAAACAAAATTATAAAATATGTATTTTTAAATCAATAATTAATAAATATTTTTTAATTTCTTCTTCCCCTGCCCCTTCCTCCAATCCCACGCCTACCTCCCCTAAATCCCCTACCACCCCTACCACGATGGTAAGGCCCCCTCCACACTCCTCTTCTGCTTCTTTGTCCACGGTAGAAATTTTGATAATTATTTCCTTTTCTGAAATTATGATTTTCGTTTATACGAAATTCCTTGAAATTCAAAAAATCACTCCTAATACATACACGTGGAACACGAAATATGAATTACCACCATCAGGGCGAGACCAAATGTTTGGATCACTTTCCTTTTCTTCAATTTTTCCCCTGTTAATCAAGGTAAATTATATGTATGAATTATTACTTCTACCATATAAAGTAATTCAATAGTAATCTACTTTTCAATTGGATTAACTTCTTCATTTGACGTTTGGACCTCCACGTCCTTTTGAACTTTCTTCTCCTTCTGAACTTGAGTCCCTGACGTCCCTGGAGCATCCCTTTCCGCCAATAACTCCAGCATACGGATATGCTCCAGGGCATCTTCAGTTTCGAAATCGCTTAGATCCATTCTAAAAATAGTATTATTAAAATAACATTTTTTTTAAAAAGAAGACGATTATACTCACGTTTGGTTTTCTGCCATTTCTTCAAAGCGATCAGAAATAAAAATGAAATGCTATCCATGTGCTACAATATATTAATTTAAATTTAATATAATATGAAGGGCACTATAACTTCAATCTTGTCTTTAAAATATTGTCGGCTTACAAAGTGATTAAAATGTGTACCCCAGATGTTTTTTCAGATTACATAAATGTTCAGATCAACTTCATTAGGTTAAATGGTATGTCTCAATTTCTCCGTTACAAAGAGCCAAGGTTCGAATCTGGAAGACAATTTTTTCATATATAATTTCTTCTCCCTTTTTGGAGCCCATCATGATTTCTTACTCAAGACTCATTTTTTAAGGATTATTTATTCTAAAATAGAGTATAAATCGTGATCCGTTCGAAAAATAATTCAACAGTTGATGAATAAGCGATTTTTGAAGTTTCAGGTCATTTCAAACACGCCAGCTTGCATGTTTGTGTCATATGCGCCTTCCGAAAAAAATTCACCCGTAATGTAGCTGTCGGAGAGTAGTTTGTTGTGTTTCTTTGCCTTATTTTCTACTAGAGCTCTCCAATAAAAAAATAATGGAGGATATACAGATGAGCTATTTTGAGGCATGAAAAGGACAGAAAGTACAACGGATAAAGGCCAGGTCACACCTATCATGCACGCTTACGATCCGACACCGATCATGCATTTTTTGAAAGGTGTGGGGACCGTAATAGGCGTTAATACCGAATAATTCACGGCTAATACGCTTCTCAGCCCTCTCAAATTGCCTTTCCAACCCAAATATAGTCTAACCGTTACGAGGGTTTCCACAGTCTCCGATCCGACATGCATGATCGGTGTCGGATCGGAAGCGTGCATGATAGGTGTGACCTGGGGCCTTATTCCGAGTTGTCGGGAAAAACTCACGTGAGGTGGTTGCTATGGCGAGATAATTTCTGATGAAGCGTCCTTGGATACCGTTTACGGGATTATTTCCCGACAACTCTAACTAGGGCCCCTGGCCTTAATAGGTTACGGAAAATGTTCGTTTTGGCGGGATTTCAAATATGCCCACTTTTGTTAAGAAATAAAAAATATTTCTGAAGGGTTTAACATTTTTATTTATTTATTTACGTGGAAGGATTGACATTTTTGGAAAATGCGAAACTTCCTCATTTCTAATTCTTACTAAAAAAGTAGGCGTCAATGATTGAATGAAATGGTTACCGCGGCGCCAGTAAGATTTTCTACAATTGCTCAATCTCGTATTTTTAAAAAAAAAAAAAAAAGATCCCTTATGATTGGAACATAATGAGGAAGTTTCATGTGTCATAACTTATTCATAAATATATTTTTTAACGTTTATTTATGCTAAAATAGAGCATAAATCGTGATCCGTTCGTAAAATAATCCAACAGTTAATAAATACGCGATTTTTGAAGTTTTGAGTCATTTCAAACACGCCAGCTAGCATGTTTGCGTCATATGCGCCTTCCGAAAAAATTTCACCTGTAATGTAGCTGTCGAAGAGCGGTTTGTTGTGTTTCTTTGCCTTATTTTCTACTAGAGCTCTCTAATAATAAAATAGTGGAGGATAAACAGATGAGCTATTTAGAGGCATGAAAAGGACAGAGAATACAAGGGATATTACGTTGCGGAAAATGTTCGTTTTGGCGGGATTCCAAATATGCCAACTTTTGTTGAGAAATAAAAAATATTTCTGAAGGGTTTACAATTTTTATTTACGTGAAAGGATTGATGTGCCTAATCGAAAACAAATATTTTTGGAAAATGTGAAACTTCCTCATTTCATTCATTGCTTGAAGTTTGAACTTGTCTCAAGTTGCTCCAAGAGTGTTAACGTTTTAAAGGCGAATTAATTTCTTTAGAAGAATATTATTTTCCTTCAGTGTTTCTTTCAGCTGTACCAAAACACTCGGTAAGTGTTAGTCTCAAATTCCTGAAGTTCAATATCATGTAACTCTAAGTCCAATACAACCATGAAAGAGTTGAAAGCTAAGAAAAACTGCTGATGGAGGGTTAATTTCATCCCTACTATCCCTCCCTAGATAAGAAGAGCATAATTAGATTTCATACAAATTTTGATCATTCCATCACTATCATCCACTCGGCTTTCTAACGATTGTTAAGGGGCTTAAATGTTTGAAAAAAAAGGGAGCGAGTAATGTGTGTGTGTGGGTGGGGGGATTTCTACATTCATTGATATTTTTGCCCTTCGTAAGCAAGAATGAGGTAGGTATATTATTCATGGGCATGTGGTATGGCTAATTTGGTGTGTCAAAGGTAAAATACGGGGTAAAATCCAAAAAAAGTGCAATTATAAATTGCCTCCTGCCTAAAAATACTCCGTCAATTATGTTCTATGAAATTACTTCAAGCTGCATGTTGCAGGGTTTTGAACGAGCAGACTGCCGATTTCCTGCGGATCTTTCATTCCGCCCGATAATTGTTGATCATCTGGTCTTTTATTTTATTTTCAAATCTACAACTATCACGGTAAATGGGGGGGGGGGGTTAACGCTACGCATCTGACACGTTATAAATCGAACAGGTTTGTTCTTTTGCAGAAGTAAGAGCATTAAGTAAAAATGCCAAAATTGAAAAAAAAAGCGTGGGTCAAGGACAATTGCAAAGCAAGGAACTGGTAAAAAGGACAAGGGGGTTGGTGAGTAAAATAAAAGTAGGTGAAAATATAGAAATTATTCCACCTAGCAGAAACCTTGATTCCTTCGCTCATGACATATCCGAAAATTTAATTAACCCATGCAACGCAATACATCCCCAAGGCTAAATTTAGCTCAACAGGTTGAATGTAGTATATTTCCGTCAGACAGCCACTAGCCACCAGCCGTCAGTGAAACCAGTTTAGACAAAAAAAGGAAATGGAAAAGAGAGGCCGAGAAAAATCGTTTATCTCATCCTCTCAAACGACAAAAACACAAAGCGATTGAAGCGATTGAGCGATTGAAAAAATGTCAGAAAATGCGATTGGAGGACGAAAAGAATCGCATTACGCACAGAGAGCGATTGAAAAAATGTCAGAAAATACGTTTAGAGGACGCAACGCAACTAATTTTGCACAGAGAGCGAGCAAAAAATAATCAGAAAAAGCGTTTGGAGAACGAAACGCAGCGAAATTTGCACAGAGAGCGAGCAAAAAAAAATCAGAAAAGGCGTTTGGAGAACGAAACGCAGCGAAATTTGCACAGAGAGCGAGCAAAAAAAAAATCGGAAAAGGCGTTTGGAGAACGAAACGCAGCGAAATTTGCACAGAGAGCGAGCAAAAAACAATCAGAAGAGGCGTTTAGAGGATGACTTGCAAAGACACCTGCATAGACAAAGATTAAAGAAATGTCAAAAGAGACGTCTACAGGACCCTGAAAACAGGAAAAAACATAGAGGTGTCCTCTGTGCTATTCAAAAAAATCGCCTGAACGACGCTTTAAGAATGAAACTACATCGTAAGCGCCTAAGGATTTCCCAAATAAAAAGGCTAAGGACCCAAGGAGCGAAGGAAAGACATAGATCACTTTACGATTTATCTCTGAAGAAAAGAAAGGAAGCAGCAATTAAAACAGCTAAACAGAAGATTTTCAAAAAATATGTTGATGACATCAAAAGTGGTCCAGATTTTGAATGTTCATCGTGTTCTAGACTGTGGTTTCCTAGTAGTGTAAAATTATTTACAGTTGAAATATTGATTTCTAAAATAAAGAAGCCTAATCTCAACTTGGAAGAATTGATAGAAAACGCGTGTCCAGGGATGAAAAGTAAAGATGTAGTTGGTTACTTATGTTCAACATGTGAAAAAGATATTTGTAACAACAAAATTCCGAAATTATCCCTTTATCATCAAAGCTTACAATTTCCACAGATATCTCCAGAAATAGCTAACCTCACAAACCTAGAAGAAAGATTTTTGGCTCCTAGAATACCATTCATGCAAATTAGAGGCATTGGAGGAGACCAACAACTTGCCGTTTATGGAAGAGTCGTTAACGTCCCTACTGATGTATCCGAATGCGTCAATGTTTCACTTCCAAGGCTTCCAAGAGAAACAATAATCATGGTTCAACTCGAACTCAAAAAAGTAACGTTTGTATACTTCGTGTTGGAAACTGTGAAAACAATACAATAAGAAACTTATTCTCCGAAAATTTCGATAGGCAAACCGAAGTTCAATTTGTATGTCCGACGTGTAACTCACCCGTTGAATCAGTTACCAATATTTCAAATTTGGGTGACATTCTGATAGTGCAACTTGCAATTTGGGGACTTCGGCGGTGTGAATTTCAAAAAGAAGACTTTCAAATTAAATAACGAAAACGTGACACCTATAATCATTAATGGTACATACTACGACATAGCTGCTGTTGTTTGCCATTACGGAAGAAATATAACTAGTGGTCACTACAAAGCGTTCGTAAAGAAAAGTTTTGGTTGGTTCGAAGCTGATGACTCAACTGTGACGTTTAAAGAAGAAATATATTGTTTTGAACATCCTTACCTAATAATTCTCAAAAAAATAAGTAATAGACCATGAACTATTACTATACATATAGTCCATTTTTGCGCTCGAATACATGTTAAACAAATTATTGTAATCGATATTTTTGTTTAAAAACAAAGCTATTGGGCAAGTTACAGGGGGTCCGACATACCCCTCCCTCCGCATCACCTTTGTCACGCCAACAAACAAAAGTATCGATTACAATTCAAAATATATGTATGGACGTAAAAATAGATTATTCAAGAGAATCTTCTTCCAATTTGGTGAATACAACCTCTTTTGTGAACCAATAAAATGTGCCTGCCTACATTCAATTCCAAATTAGCACATTGCCCAAAATATTTGCCTTAGTCCGATAACCGTCAATTTTAAGAAGTCATGGACTGGCTGAAAAAGCTAAGCGTTTTGCTGTTTTCGTCACATATCCGAGAATGCATTGAGCGAAAAGGTCCCCATGATGGTCAGAGTCCGATCTCCGGATTGATTTAGGCAGTTCTCCACAACAGGCCTACCTACTTTCGTACACCTACATACACACACATATACCTAAATCACCCCCAGAAAAATAGCTGCATATTATTATTTTGAAAATATGGTACACACAATAAATATTTTCCTTGAGATAATTATGATTGTTTTTGTTATTAGTATGTTTTATTATGATCATCATAATGTTATCTATTTTAAAAAAATAACTAGACAGTTCTTGGAGTCTAAAACCACCAAACGATTGCACCGAATTTGCTGTCTTGTCTTCATTTCGACCTCAGGCCCACAATTATCAAAACTTCAAAACTGAAGATGAACCGCCGCAATGGAGCCAAGTACGGTGCCGATGGACGACTCATCGCCGGAATGGGAAATGCCACTGCACTATACGATCCCCGCCCCCGCCCACCTATCAACCAGACCCGGAAAAATCCGGCTCACCAGACAGAGCAGGCCTATTCTGAGTTGTCGTGAAAAAATTCCGCAAGTGCGGTCCTATGACGAGATAATGTTATTTCTTATTTGGCGTCTTTGGTTACCGCTCGCGGAATATCCCCTTCCCCCATCAAATGCAGAACAGGCACCAGGACTGATGTGAACCGTGGGGGCTAAACGGGGACTAGGGATGTTGCGGATTGGCCCTGCGGCCGTCCGTACTTGACTAAACAGTCGGGCTGATGAGACTATGAGGACCGAGAGAAGTTTTGATAGCTGATGGGGTTCTTCTCTTGGGAGCAATTTTTGGCTCTAGCAAGTTGCAGCCTTCACAATCATTCAAATTTTCGAATTACGTGAGTTTGGCGAGCCACAGAGGGCAAATGCCCCTGGCAGACGGCGGCAGACGATCATATTCGTAATCAGCTCCATGAAACCTTTCGAATGAGACTGGTTTCAGGACTATGTTCTTCCGGTTAATCATTTTCCTCTGGTGCAGATACACTGGTCACTAAGGGCATGTGCCCCAGGCAGACACCGGCAGACGATCACTTTCGTATTCAGCCACATGAAACGTGTCGCAAAAGACCATTCTCCGGACTTAGTTCATCCGGTTAATTAATGCCCCTGATTTAAGGAGTTTACTGGCCACCGAGGGCAAATGCTCCAGGCAGACGCCGACAGACGATTTCATTTGTAATCATCTCCATAAATCCTATCGAATAAGACCAGTTTCAGTACTATGTTCTTCCGGTTAATCAAAATTCGCCGAATTACGTGTTTTTGGCGAGCCACAGAGGGCAAATGCCCCAGGCAGACGGCGGCAGACGATCATATTCGTAATCAGCTTCATAAACCCTTTCGAATGAGACTAGTTTCGGGTCTATGTTCTTCTGGTTAAATTAATGTCCCAAATTAAGGACTTTAATTAGCTATAAAATCCTTAGGCCCCAGATACAGCATGGCAGACTTCCGGACTCGTAAATAGGGGGTCAAATGCCATCATTTTGCACACATTCGGTGACTATGTTCTTCCGGTTGAATGGGACTGTCGCTAGCTCTCGAACTAAGAAGTTTTAATGTAGTTAATGGTTGGAAGATTGTATTAATGGTTGGATTAATACAATCTTTCAATATATTCTTGGAGCTTGGAGTTATATGTATGAGCCTCGTTATTACGGTCATTCATAATAGAGCTCTCATATGCTTGCTTACCGCGATTTTTAATTTCATGGTATTACAGGTGCCGAAAACCGCAACTGAATGGAAGGTGATACAGGCGGCTTTTGAAAATAAAGGGGAATTTTCCCAATGTCTGTGGGGCTCTTGACGGAAAACACATACAAATAATTCGGCCACAGATGTTTTATAACTACAAAAGAACCTACAGCATTGTGCTTTTCGCACTTGTCGACGCTGATTACCGCTTCCTATATATCGACGTTGGGCGTGACGGAAGAGCTTCCGACAGCTCAATTTTTCGTAATTCCACCTTGAAAATGGCGCTGGAAAAGAATATTTTGAATTGGCCTGAAGGTTCCTTGTGCGTTGGTGATGACGCCTTCCCCCTCGAGACGTATTTACTGAAACCATACCATTCAAAAAAACTTACTATGGAGCAGCGTATTTTCAATTACCGCCTCTCAAGAGCAAGGCGCGTTGTAGAAAACGCCTTTGGGGTATTGAGTGCGCGGTTTCGGGTTTTCGGTAAGCCCATAAACCTAAAAGTTGAAACTGTCGAATGCGTAATAAAAGCTGCTTGCGCTCTACACAATTGGCTGGGGACAACCTCTTCTGAAAATTACTTCCCACCTGGCTGTGTGGACTTTGAGAACGTGACTTCAAGCTCTATAACACCAGGCGATTGGAAAAATTTTACTGGATGCATGATGGACACTCAGCGTCTGTACTTTTCAAATAATTACAAGAAGAGCGCCGAAGAAATAAGAAAAAAATATGCTCATGAGTTGTTGACAAGGCTAGCTGTTCCCTGGCAATACGACGCAGTGAATATCAAAGTTTATTAACCCAATTCTTTGACTTTCTTTTTAAATATATTTCCCAGTTCTTTATCGTATTTCTTCAATGGCCTATCATTTTGTTATTTATGGTGTTGTTTTCGCAAATGACAGGTTTGGGGTTTACTGATGGTTGCAGGATAGGTGGTTAACACTGAATTCGAACATGGTAAAATTTGAATGATTGTGAAGGCTGCAACTTGCTAGAGCCAAAAATTGCTCCCAAGAGAAGAACCCCATCAGCTATCAAAACTTCTCTCGGTCCTCATAGTCTCATCAGCCCGACTGTTTAGTCAAGTACGGACGGCCGCAGGGCCAATCCGCAACATCCCTAGTCCCCGTTTAGCCCCCACGGTTCACATCAGTCCTGGTGCCTGTTCTGCATTTGATGGGGGAAGGGGATATTCCGCGAGCGGTAACCAAAGACGCCAAATAAGAAATAACATTATCTCGTCATAGGACAGCACTTGCGGAATTTTTTCACGACAACTCAGAATAGGCCTGCTCTGTCTGGTGAGCCGGATTTTTCCGGGTCTGGTTGATAGGTGGGCGGGGGCGGGGATCGTATAGTGCAGTGGCATTTCCCATTCCGGCGATGGGTCGTCCATCGGCACTGTACTTGGCTCCATTGCGGCGGTTCATCTTCAATTTTGAAGTTTTGATAATTGTGGGCCTCAGGTCGAAATGAAGACAAGACAAGACCATATTTTCAAAATAATAATATGCAGCTATTGGTCTGGGGGTGATTTAGGTATATGTGTGTGTATGTAGGTGTACGAAAGTAGGTAGGCCTGTTGTGGAGAACTGCCTAAATCAATCCGGAGATCGGACTCTGACCATAGTGGGAACCTTTTCGCTCAATGCATTCTCGGATATGTGACGAAAACAGCAAAGCGCTTAGCTTT
Source organism: Corythucha ciliata (assembly GCA_038030265.1). Taxonomy (NCBI): domain Eukaryota; kingdom Metazoa; phylum Arthropoda; class Insecta; order Hemiptera; family Tingidae; genus Corythucha; species Corythucha ciliata. Next base: position 4,984,457 of record CM075939.1, read on the forward strand.
TTCAGCCAGTCCATGACTTCTTAAAATTGACGGTTTTCGGACTAAGGCAAATATTTTGGGCAATGTGCTAATTTGGAATTGAATGTAGGCAGGCACATTTTATTGGTTCACAAAAGAGGTTGTATTCACCAAATTGGAAGAAGATTCTCTTCCAACGACTATTTCATTCAAAAACGAGTCGGCCGTTGGGAACCATGACACCCTGGGTTTGTAAATGTCGTCGGTGCCAGCGCCACTCTTTTTAGACTTTTTTATTTTATTAACCTCATTCCTATAGCTGTCTTTGAGAACTTTGATCTTTTTTTTTTAGTATTTTCCTCGCTGCACGAAATACCCACTTCGTTCAACTCGTGAACTAATGCCACGAGTGACGTACGTTTCAAGTCTCTTTTCAAATATTCGGGTGACAATACGTCCCATAAGCAGGAGAAATTTCGAAAAATTATGAAAAAATCATTAATATCGTCCTGAGACCACTTTGTACACACTTTGCGATTCGACATTTTTCCATTAAAAAAATCAAGAGAGAATATTTCAATTAAACAGCCGGTGCTCTAATAAATAATTACTTTGGCTTCTTCTCGAGCTTGCAACTGTAGAAGCAAAAACTTCCGCACTGGAGAAAGCTCTAGTAGCAAGCTACCAGGGGCCCTATTCTCTAACAACAAGCAATATTTTGTTCGACAGCCATGTGTCTATTTCATTCATTTGTTTGAGGAAACTTAATGAAATAAACATATGACTGCGAAAAAGCTATTGCTTCGGAGTTAGAGAATAGGCCCCCAGTAGTGCCGAGTTGAGCATGTTCTACTTTAGTCGCTGCCAGTAAATTCAGTTGCAAAAAGAAAGTTACAAGAAATTCCAAAAGGTTTCGCTTTGATTTTTCAAGCTTACGAAGTAGCTCACTAGCAGTAGCGCATTGTAGTAGCCTAATGTGAACGAGTTTCCCTTGCCCCCTCGCCCGAAAGCTACTAGTAGCTTACCTTTAGTAGCTTGCTACTGGTAGCACGCTATTAGTAGCCTAATGTGAACGGGGCTTTATAATGCTTAAATGAAAGATATGATTAATAGAGTTACTATTGGTGAAAATAAACTGCAGTAATAATGGCATTAAATCATTTCCTTGATGACTAACGTTTTTTCCCCCTCTCGATTCCATAATTAATTACTACTCACGATTCAGTTAGAACTGATAACAGCATATATGATGGCCCGTTAGGCACGGAAACGACTTGTGGCCTGTTACGCATTTTGTACAGTAACGAAGGCCAGCTAAGCTACTTTTATATGGCTTACCTTCTGAATGGTCTTAGCAGGCCAGGGTTAAGCACTTTCGCTCCAAAAGGCTTAACGGGCCAGGGTTTTAACCCATACGGTGTGCTTAAGGGGCCATGGCCCACTAAGCACAAGTGGCCCGTTAAGCTACAAAAAAGGCGCTAATCAGGGCCCACTAAGCGCAAAATAAACATATATATATATGACCGTTTTTTGTAAGCACGACCACGGTCGCAATTTTTGACTAAGGGCAACCAAATTTGGCCTAAAAATCAATAGCGTGAATATCTCGGACGAGTTCGTAATCCAGCCAAATCGGTCCACGGGAAGGGCGTGAAAGCGGGGGTTGAATTCTTGTGTTAAATTCGCTATTTAACGGCTGCTGCTGCTGCGATGGCCCCCCAAATTGACTCGAGCAATGAGCAATGGATGCGCTTTCGATTGAGACCCATGCGAACCGAATCCGTTGATTTGGCGGGTGGGTTCTCGGCGGAGGGAAGCTATTAAATTAATGCTATGCCTCACTCGACCATCCAATTACCAAAAAATTCCATCGACATTGTATTTTGAGCAGTTTGAGCAGTCTATTTCATTTAATTTGCCTACATCCTAATAAGTCTCCAGTGAAAAATCCTAAGGTGGGCCAAAAAGGGAGAACAAAAAAAAAAATTTTTTTTAGATCAGAATCCAGGCACTTGGTAATGGTGAAATTGCGACATAAAGTTTAACCTAATGTAACATATCTGAGAATTAACGTAATCTAAAAAGTTTTGTTCCGACAGCAGCCTGTCGGGAAAAGTGCATTTCATTCACGCGACAATCGACTCAAACCTCATAAGTTTGAATCATATCAATAAATTATGAATGAAATTTAGGCCGTGGTAGAAAGTCAAAATCATAAAAATTTACTGCAGGCCCTTTTTTGGCACCAACTCGGCGGGAACAAAATGATGAAAATGATAAGTGTGCACCATACCACAGTGAACAGAGTCGGATGGGTTGCCTATACGATTGGAAAGGAGGATGTTGTAAGAGGAGTTATTTGCAAATAAAATATTTATATCGGACTAAATTGCATTCATAATTTATTGATATCATTCAAACTTATGAGGTTAGAGTAGATTGTCGCATGAATGAAATGCACTTTTCCCGACAGGCTGCTGTCGGAACAAAACTTTATCCAGTCATTTTTTCACTATTTTGCCGAATTCCAAAACAAATGTTGCTCCAGACAAACTGCAGAAAGCGTAGGAGAATGAAGCTTTTAATTGCCAAGTGTGATAAATGTCTAAAAATAAAACTGTTTAAATGGTAAACTGCATTAAATTATCTTGATATCCCTCTCGAGCATCACCGAGATTATAGCCATTCGCTTCGTCGCCGGCATGGGAAGAGACGCCGAACGCCACATTAGAAGGTATTTAACAGGCCGACAGAAAAATTACATTGTTAACTGACCCGGTTTGAAAAAATCAACGACTGAAAGAGTCAAAACTTTTCTTAACATTGGGCAGGTTAATAAGGTACATTTATCCGTATTAACGCCATTCAAGCCGTATAGACTGGAATGCGTCACAGGACTACCAGTTTAACAACCTCCTTGGCATTAGAGCGCTAATGATATTTTCCCTATTTTGCAGGATTTTTTAGCAACCTGGTTCTGCTCTTTCATGCGTTTCATTTTTCTTTATTTGCCAGTAACCTTTTTCTGATTTTCGTTAATCGAATTATATTTTTCTTTGGAGTCATTTCACAAGGGGACAGTTCTAAATCAGCCAACAGGGTTTAGCGAGGAACGAAAGGAGGAGATTCGTTTCTAGATTGGTCGGATTTACGAGAAGAGATTAGACAGGGAAAGAGCATAGGTACGGTCAGACGGAGTAGCAGTTGAAATGCTGTAAATGAAAGAAGATGGAGAAGAAAAATCAGAATTTGTGAAAGGGAAAGGCGAAGAACTGATAATGAGGTGAAGGTCACCAACGCTTGAAATGACATAAACAGGCATGTCGGAAACGAAAGAAGGAAGAGGAAACTGGTCTTCCTTCTGGTTCTGCCTTGGAAACAAGGCATTGAATTATCGGTTGTATGTAGAATTGCGGACGGTGGAGGCGTTATGGCGGTTGCAGCAGCTGCAAATCGGAAGAAGGAAGAGGAAAACCGGAGTCTATTTATTTATTGCCAAATACGCTTATTATAGGTGACAATTATAGAATTTTGGCCAGGGGGGAATAAGCTAGAAAAAGCTTGTGCTCCCTATAGCCCGTCAAGAAGAACATGAACCCGCGGCCAGCGCACTCTCATTCGATTAGTTGCAACTTCTCTTCCCTCAACTTTCCTTACCGAATTGGTTGATCTCGTGTAGGTAGGAACAAGTGGAGAGAGAGAAAGGCTTTTTTAATGTAGAAAAATGTGAAGCCGGTTTTTCCGCCATTACACACCCACTGTTATCATTCGTCTAGAGAGGACGGTAGGGGAATTTATCACTTTTTCACTGATCAAGTATCAAATAGTCTATGTTTTTGTTGGGTGAGACCTGATAACAGATGGTGTGTAGTAATGGCGACCGGCTTCACGAAAAGTGCGTTTCACTCCCTCCATGGTTGATCCACTGTTTACCAAACGTAAGTGTTATTATCAAGCCGAAGTTCTACGAAGGGGGTAAGGAATAATAACTAGAGGGGCTGATCTCAGGAGGGCGATGTCCACGTTTAACCTTCAGTCCGGATTGCAGCCCTAGCCTCAATAGACGGATAGAGGCGTCCCTAGGACACCACACTGATTTTTATTGATATCATCGTAGGATGCTCTCTTAAAACATTGTTTTAAGCCATGTATCATTTCGAATGAGTTGAGAGAAATGAACCAACCATTTCTTCGTCGAACAATATGGACCAAATCGCTGTCGGCAATGGATTACTACCAAGTTCTCTCGCTGGTCCAAGTAAGCCTCCGACTGCCACTCCACGTAGTTCTTTCCGAGAAAAGTAGGCGAAATACTTTCTTCAACCTCGGGACTGGAAACGTGAGGAGTCCGAGACGAACCGGTGACGAGCTATCTCTTCAAGAAAGATCTCGTCACCCGAGGAGTCACTGTCTTCAGAGTCTTCACTCTCTGACATCTCCTTCTTTCTCATCCTACTCCTCATCAAGATGGCTCGCGTGTTGTTCGTCGCCCGTAAGCTCGTCGTCAAGAAGCGAACGAACGATTTCTTGAAATTGAGGATCATCTAATCGAAAGCGGTGCTCAGACATGAATCACTACACAAGCGCTATGTACAAAACTAAGGGCTTGTTTCTTAAATTCGATGTGCAAGGATAGTGGTGTCCCAGGGACGCTGAGCTATAGACCGATAGTGGCGTCCTTGGGAACCTCTTTTGAACAGACAGGATGACGTTCTAGGGAAAATGGTTGGAGTAAAAAGATAGCGCCACTTATCTGACCTTCCTTGACTCGATTCTGAAGGCTACTCAAGATTTGAAGTGTCCTTGGCCATTAGGCATTAGGAGGAATAATGAAACGGTTAAGGAACGACAGTAAAACAAAACAGGATTTATTGAACGAAATAAAAAAACGGAAAATGTGAACGCGAGGAACGGAAGGAAAAACAGGGAAACTCTCTTTTCGAAGTTTTTAGTCCGAAGTGATTTTTTTAATTCACCATCTGTTTGCTGGTGGTGGCTTAGAAAATGTGACAATGACGCCACATCCTATCATGCGTTATAGAGGAAATAATTTTAGCCGAGACGGGGAGATAGAATTTATGTTTTATTTGAACTGAGCCGAAAAGTGGATTGAATCGAAAGTATTCTTTTTTCATGTGGCGAGTTTTAAAAACTGGAGTCGCCACATCAGCCCCCTACTAAGACTGGAAGTCCAAAGCCAGAGCCGCGAAATTAATTAAGTCTTCGGTAGATGTGCCGCTGTTGAGTGGGCGTTGATGACGAGTGACGACAGTTGATGAGATGGCGAAGTGAGAGAGATTGCAGCCATGAATGATGAAGTGGAGCCAAGTTGCCGATTGTGTTGCAGTGAAGAGAGGCGGTGGTGGCTCACTGGTGAATGAATAGGGCCCAGCGTGCAACAGGGCCAGGACTTGTGCGAGAAAACCTCAAGCAAGCAAGTCCTGAAGCCGAGGAGCTGAAGGCCGTTGCCTGGTGCCGGGTGAGTTCGGCAAGACAAAGTGTTGTTGAGTACGTCGTGCATCGTCGAATGGGTTGAGCGGCGAAGAATGTGTTGATCCGCGATGCATTTGTCGAGGGGCGATAATGTGTCGAGCGGCGATGAATGTGGCGAGCCGCGAAGAATCTGACGAGCGGTGATGAATGTGCGTCGAACCGCGTAGGATGTGCCGGATGTGGGAAAGTTGAAGGAACTTCAACTTGGAGGAGGGTGTAATTTTGTTCGTTTTAGACGGGGTCACCAATTTATAGAGGAAATAATTTTAGCCGAGACGGGGAGATAATTTATGTCTTATTTGAACTGAGCCGAAAAGTGGACTGAATCGAAAGTATTCTTTTTTCATGTGGCGAGTTCTGGAGTCGCCACTTTTTTTTTTTTTTTTTTTTTTTTTTTTTTTTTTTTTTTTTTTTTTTTTTTTTTTTTTTAGCACAAAATAAAGAACATTTTTAATAAAAGGAATACAATAAACTACTCAAAAGGGCGCTTTATAACTAAGATTTTGGCGGATCATCTTCCTTCGTCTTATCCGGGGTGGTTCTGGCCGGCGGCGGCGGAGGATCAATAACTATTCTAACTGCTTGCTGGAACGGCTTCGGAGCGCTTCTCTGACCACTGAGGGGATTCTCGGAGTCGTCCTGAACTTCCACCCACAGGGAGTTACCCCATTCAAGAGTTTTGGTTTTCGTTACATCTTGTTTTATGTGGTTAATGCAGCGATTTATTGCTGTCAGAACTCCATGTGGCGTGACTGCTGCCGACATCGCTTCCCTCAGTTGCCGATCTAGATAATCCAATAAACTTGACGCAGTCTCAATTCGCTTCCCGGAAAAAACGGGGTGCGACACGCCTCTGAGGAATTTGCTCTGATTCGCGGACGATGGTTTTGAATAATACCTTATCTTAAAAGGCTGGAAAGTGACGATAGCTTTCTCAGAGAGTCCAGTGAGTTCGAGTAGCTCATTCCTCCTTGCCCAGTCGAATCCTGTTTGCGTCATCCACTTGCATACTGCTAGATTTTCTCTAAAAGTGCCGAAGCAGCAATGAAAGAAAATCTGTGCTGTATGTGGACCGAAGTCATACCAGAGCATATCCGTGTCGCACATGGCCGTTTTTTGATTTGTGCGGGTTCGATTAGTTCTTGCTTTTAGGTGTAGGAATCATAGAGGTAAATAACTTGAGAAAGCCTGAATTGGCTGGGGGGTGGGTAGAAGGGTTGTCACAAATATGGCCGCCAAAGTACACCTTCAGAACCTTGAATTTTCCTCTACATCGTCAGGTTATCAACCAAAATGCTCACCTCCCCCCTGAGATTAATGCAAAATTACAAAAAAAGAGCCCGAGTTAGAATGAACAAGGGGTATTTCAGGGAATTTGTTCGGTGAAAACTAAATCAAACTCGTCAACACTCTCGTTCGCAAAGCGTGGACGACTTGATGTTCATACGATTTTATAGTAAATGTCATCGTTCGTGGCACCTAGCCGTGTTTTCAAGTGTATTTTGGTGTTTATTTTCTAAAATAAGTGGCCCTGATCGCGTTTCATCAATATTCTAGGAAAAATATTACATGGGCGAGACAGTCACGAGTTCAGAAAGAGCCGCTCCGTCTCTTCAGGACTGCGAAACAAGGATTAGAACAAAAGCCGCCAAACTCATGCAGTTCTTGCTGTGCTCGAACCACGGGTCTTCTCGCAGTGCTGGTACATATAGGGTGTTCCAGGAGGAAACGTCAGTACTTGTACATGTTGTAGTACTAAGTACGACGAACCAAAATTAGGGATCGCAGATATAGGGTCGCAAACGCTTTGTTTCAGAGTTACAGGGTTTTTCGAACTTTTTAAGCCAAACCACCTCTTTCCTACAAAAATCGTCATTGATGGGTTAACCGTTCAAAATTGAGCAAAGTGAGTGACATTTTTGTAAAGAGCACAAAATTTCGCTTCGGAAAACACTACACCATAACACAAAAGTCGTCTTTAGGTACGTTTATTTATTACTCGAAAAATCGAAAAAGAGTGATATTTAATTTTTGCTCGTCTTTCAGGGGCTATTTTAGCTACATTCATAATGGGTCGAGCATCGACCAAACATAGCAAAAACATGCCCATTTTGTAAGCTTTTAATCGGGCTAAGAAAAATTGAAATCCGTTGAGTTTTCACTGAGATATCATACCAAACGTTTGGGAAACCAGTGAAAAACGTCAAAATGAGCCATATTGAACCTACTAGGAAAATATCAAGGAAACAATATTTTCGCCGTCACTGAATTTATTACCAAAAATCAATGTTATTATGCCACAATCATCATCACCCCCCCCCCCCCCGACTCCTGACAATTACCTCTAGTGAATACTCGTTTAAAATGTAATTTGTCAGTTCCTCTTTTACCATCGACAGGCGCCATTTCCCAGTCGTTTTTAAGTGAGAGTTGCGACCATTCGTACGCAAGATATGGATGAAATGAGAATAAAGTTATTTGTAATCAAATACATCGCAGAAGATGCTCAAAAATTCGCTCCTCTTGCTGGATGCATTCACCAACTCTTGTAGTTGCTACAAATTCCTGTGTGGATATGGACTACGGAATTGATGATACAGTGCAATGGACAAGCGAAGATCGGTAAAGCCAGCTGTAAGATTCGTGCGAACATATTTCGAGTTTCTCTTCCAGTTCTTGAAAGTTCGTCCTCGTTTTGTAGAAATGCCTAGACTATTCATATTGAATACGCTGATATCGTGTACTATTATGGCTATTGTGGTGGAAGTGAACTTGCAGCACAAGAAGAGTATCGTCTAGCGTTTCCCGACCGGCGAGTTCCTGACAGAAGGGTCTTCTCCAATACGTTCCGAGTCCTTCGAGAAACTGGTGCGTTTCCTACTCATTCAGTTACAAGCGAACGCGAAGAGCACGATGTCAACGAGATCTTGGATGCGGTCGATGAGGACCCTTCCATAAGTACCCGAAGAATTGCTGCTCGCACTGGTATTCCTCATAATACCGTTTGGAGGCGGTTACGAGAAAATGCACTATACCCTTACCACGTTCAGAATGTTCATAATTTAATCCCTGGTGACGAAGTTCATAGGTTGGAGTTTTGTCGGTGGCTGAATACCAACAGAGACCAGCACCGCTTCATACTATTTACAGACGAAGCAACTTTTACCAGGGATGGTGTGAATAATTTTCGAAACACTCACGTGTGGGCCCACGAAAATCCTCACGCAACGAGAATAAACAGTTACCAGCATAATTTCTCGGTCAATGTCTGGTGTGGTATTCTGAACATTAACTTGATCGGGCCTTTCTTCCTTGAGGATCGTCTTAATGGAGTGAATTATCTAAATTTCCTCGAAAACCACCTTCCGGTGTTACTAGAGGACATACCACTAAATGTACGTGAACGCATAATATTTATGCATGATAATATTTATGCCATAATATTTATGCCCATTATTTTCATCAAGCGAGGCGTTTTCTCAATGAGACTTTTCCCGGGCGATGGATTGGACGACGCGGGCCTATTAGCTGGCCACCAAGATCTCCGGATTTGACGCCTTTCGACTTTTGCGTTTGGGGATGGCTAAAGTGCAAAGTTTACGAGAAACAAATCAGTACCCGGGAGGATCTTATCCAAAGAATAATTCATTGTGCGCAAGAATTAAAGCAGCAGCCTGCCACGATTAGAAAATCTATCGTGGCACTTCGGAGGAGAGCTACCGAATACATTACGGCAAGGGGGGCGAATTTTTGAGCACCTTTTGTGATTTGTTCCATTAAATTACTTCATTCTCATTTCACCCATTAACATTTCTATTGAATGGACTTAACTCTCACATAAAAACGACTGGGAAATGGCGCCTGTCGATGGTAAGAGAGGAACTGACAAATTACATTTTAAACGAGTATTCACTAGAGGTAATCGTCATCTGTGGGGGGGGGGGGATGATGATTATGGAATAATAACATTGATTTTTGGTAATAAATTCAGTTCCATGGACCGTAACGGCGAAAATATTGTTTCCTTGATATTTTCCTAGTAGGTTCAATATGGCTCATTTTGACGTTTTTAACTGGTTTCCCAAACGTTTGGTATATCTCAGTGAAAACTCAACGGATTTCAATTTTTCTTAGACCAATTGAAAGCTTGCAAAATGGGCATGTTTTTGCTCTGTTTGGTCGATGCTCGACCCATTATGAATTTAGCTAAAATAACCCCTAAAAGACAGTCGAAAATTAAATATCACTCTTTTTCGAGTAATAAATAAACATACCTGAAGAGGACATTTGTGTTATGGTGCAGTGTTTTTCGAAGCGAAATTTTGTGCTCTTTACAAAAATGTCACTCACTTTGCTCAATTTTGAAAGGTTAACCCATCAGAGACTATTTTTGTAGGAAAGAGGTGGTTTGGCTTAAAAAGTCCCTGTAACTCTGAAACGAAGCGTTTGCGACCCTATGTCCATATAGTAATTTTGGTTCGTCGTACTTAGTACTACAACATGTACAAGTATTGACGTTTCCTCCTGGAACACCCTGTATAATGTTTCTGAATTAGTTTGTTTCTTGCTTGCGAGCGATTATTAGCGATTATACAGGGTGTTTGGTAAATCGACGGCAATAACGCAGGGGGTTTTTCTAGGTCCAAAATGGACCAAAAAAGTCCATATAAACATAGGTCCGATTTCCAACCGTTTTCGAGATAATCGATATTTTAGTATTTTTAGCCATGACGTTGGTTTTATTGGATTCAGCGCTTATAAGTCGAGAACAGTTACACATACGTTAAATCTGAGGGCACTACCGAAAAGAGCAGACATTTTTCAGTGGGAATTGGTCCAGTTATCCCCGAAAGTAGTCGCACTTTTCCAGTGACCAGTCAGATTGTGGAGATTTGTACCGATTTTAGGCAGTTTAGCCGTAACTTGAATGCATGGTAGCGAATCTTGAAATGCTATCCAGGTCTGGCAAATTTGACAAAAACATGCCTGATTAGTGAGGATCAAAATGACAAACCCAGAACATCGCACCCCTTCGTAAAAGTTTGGAAAAATGAACCTATTTCGAGCTAAAAGTGCTTTTTTGGGTGTTCTTTGCAATATGCCTTTGTGAATAGATGAAAGTGAAAAATGGAATCAAGCACACTATTATTTCTCCTAAAATGATAATAAAGCTTCTCGTAGGTCTAATCGTGGTCAGCGACGCAAAATAAAAACATTTCGTAGCGTTTATTGCATCAATTCATAACAATTAGTAAATAAAAGAACAAATAAATTACCTAAAACTTCTTTTTTTACAATACATTTTCCAAATGTCCTCCTCTGTTCCGAAGGCAGTCTCGTGCCCTTTTTCTCGTGGCACCCACTGGTCACGCGAGGAGAAATGTCGGCTCGAAGGGCCTCAAAAGCTCCTGTAATTCTTTTTCTTTTTCCTGATGCAGTAAACACGGTCTTTTACCAAACCCCAGACGTGGAAATCCATGGGCGCCATATCCCGCGATCGAAGTGCTAGTGGAATTGAACCCCCTCGTCATATCCACATATCATAACTTCTATCCAAATGCAATTCATATCCAAATTAGGGGGGGGGGGCACGATCATGTTAAGAATAAGGCTTCGACGAACATCTTCCCCCTGATTTTGCATTGAATGAGGCAAATCGTTCTGAATAAAGTTCAAATACACATTTTGCATCGCTGACCTTGATTAAGGCCTAAAAGAAATTTTATTTTCATTTTAAATTAGAAGTAGTGTGTTTAATTCAATTTTTTCACTTTCATTTCTTCGCAAAGGCCTATTGCAAAGAACACCCAAACAAGCACTTTTCGCTGGAAATGTGTTCGTTTCTTCAAACTTTTACAAAGATGTGCGATAATCTGAGTTTGGTACTTTGATCCTCACTAATGAAGCAAGTTTTTGTGAAATTTGCCAAACCTGGATGACATTTCAAGATTCGCTATCATGCAATCAAGTTACGGCTGAACTGCCTAAAATCTGTACAAATCTCCACAATCTGACTGGTTACTGGAAAAGTGCGACTACTTTCGGGGATAACTGGACCAATTCTCACTGAAAAATGTCTGCTCTTTTCGGTAGTGCCCTCAGATTTAATGTACGTGGAGTTATTCTCGACTTATAAGCGCTGAATCCAATAAAACCAACGTCATGGCTAAAAATACTAAAATATCGATTATCTCGAAAACGGTTGGAAATTGGACCTATGTTTATATGGACTTTTTTGGTCCATTTTGGACCTAGAAAAAACCCCTGCATTATTGCCGTCGACTTACCAAACACCCTGTATAAGCGATTAAGTTTACCAACTTGACCCTAAATGAGACGTGTAAGATAATAAACGAAAATTGGGATCAATCCAAAGTAAACAAATGTTTCTAGAGGGTGTGCGTCTGTGTTGTGATAATGGTTTTTTCAAAGTAGACGCGAAATTTTTCAAGCAACTTTGGGGTATAGCGATGGGTGGCCCGTTAAGCGTAAACATAGCTTCCGTCTATTTAAATCACCTTCTGGATCAAGTCCTGGGCTGTAATCCGAAACCATTTAGAATCTTTAAGCACATTGACGATATTTTTCTGATTTGTTCGAGGGAACAAGGCGAATCATTGCTACAAGCGTTAAATAGTTAGAAGAGAATAATGTCCGTATTTATGAACGTTCCTTGACATTAAGGAACCCTTGAAATTCATTAGAACAGATGTTTTTATTGTGATCAAAGCTGTTCTCAATGGTTCCTTGACTCGAGGAAGCTTCATGTAACGTTCATAAATACGGGCCTAAAAGTTTGGAATTTTTAGATGTGAAAGTATTTAGAAAAGAGGACGGAGGATTGGCCTACAAATGGCATTAAAAAAGTATAAAGAGCGGACGGTTCCTAAATTTCATGTCCAAACACCCAAAGTCCCAGATCATTAATACCACCAAAAATTTCATGAGTCGGGCCTTTAACTTAACGTGTAAAGAACTCCTCTCGGACGTAAAAAGGAAAGTTTTCGAAATACTTGATATCAATTTCTATCCTGCTAATTTAACGAAGAGGTGGTGGAACGAAATTGTTAGGCGGAAACCACGTTCCAAACCAGAGGATCCCGCTAGGAATAGCATGATGAGAAGGGAGCAAACCCACAACCGCCACAACGGTGAAGGTGTTGTCGAGGGGCGTGGGGGCTGGGCTGGCGGGAGCCTGGGGGTCGGACAACGCAGTATAACTGACTTTTTTCATAGTTCGAATTCTAGAGTGGATGTGGGGCGGGATGGGTCACCCGGGGCGGGCCCTTCGGTGGTTATGGCTCCGGAACAGGAGGACGCTCCAGGGGTGCCGGCGGTGTTCTCCGCTCTTACATACGTGCCTGGGCTATCCGAAAAAACTGCACGAATTTTAAAACAATATGATATTGACCATATTAAAATAGCCCACAAACCCTGTCATCAGGTCAAGCACATGTATTCCCAGCTCAAAGATAAAATTCCAACACAAGACTCTAGACATGTTGTGTATAAGATCCCATGTAGTTGCGGGAAGACATATATTGGTCACACGAGCCAGTTATTGCAGACGCGGTGTGCTCAACATGACGCCAGCGTACGTAATAAGAAAGCTGTCACAGCTCTCAGCCAGCATGCTCTCAATCATTCCGGACATGCCTTTGACTTCCAGAACCCAAAAGTTTTGGACAGTGAAAGGGACATGTATAGGAGAGGGGTTTTAGAAGCCTTGTATATCTCAAAATTGTCCGACAAAATAATAAATTTTAAAAACGAAGCGCTTCATATTAGCCCGGTGTATGGTGAGGTACTTAAGAATGCCGTTTTTTGATTTGTGCGGGTTCGATAAGTTCTTGCTTTTAGGTGTAGGAGCAAAAAGGTAGGAGAACGGAAGGTTGCAACTGTTATACCAGACTAACCTTCGTGTGCGTACCTTGGTCTTTCTTTCATTTAAATGAATTTGAAGTGCAGTTTTGTTAATAGTAACTCTAAAACGAAAAATTTAAGGCTGTGAAATATGTACCTGACTATAGAGTTTATTTTTGTTAACAAATTGCCTATTGTATATTAAGTATTCAAATTGGACCGGGGTGTGTACCGTAAGAGACGGGCACGTGGTTCGCAGTTAGGTGAAAATCACGAAGGAAGACCGAAAGTGAGAATTATTTAAATCATTAGAGATAATTTTTAATACCCGAATGTCTAGGTGAAAACGGTATGAAGCGAATACGAGGGAATGACTAGGTCTTGTTGGCCTAATAAGACTACGAAATTGTGATATTTCATGATGGCTTTCTTCCCCGTGAGAACTATGTCGCGTTCAATGCTCAAGGGAGTTACTGCGTCAAGCCTCCAGGATCCGGCGCACAATGCCCACTGTTCTTTAGTCAACCCAGACAGGAGGATATTGGCGGGCAATATTACACGGGAATTCTGTCTCGAGCCGGTTAGAAGCAACAAATCGGCAACAGATCGTAGAATATCCGCCCTCATTGTCTCGTCCGCCACGAGAACACTGCTGAGAAGAGTATCAAGGAAAGGCAAGTGGCTCGGTGAGTCCTGGAGCGCCAGACGCCATTTCTTCCGATAATCTCGGTCTTCCTGTTTGTGTGAATCGACGTAACATAGGAGTTGCGTCATCGGACCCACGTTGGACGCCAAGGCTCCACGAATGGGAAGCTTCCACCGTATTCCCTCTGTCAATACAGAATGGGATTCGTTAAGGCCGTAAGTAGAGATCTTCTTGGCAGCTGTAAATTCAGTCGTCCCCATACGTAGCCCCTCCAATCGAGCTTTGAAAGCTGCAAAGCCTGCAACGATCGAGGTGGAGGTCGCCCAGAATTCTGAGGATTTGGAGACGTCGATGTTGTTAGCACTTGCTACCTTCTTCATTAAGGAAATGAGGTTGTCCGTTGTGTAAATTGGAGCAGCACTGCCTGCGCCGGTTGTGGACGGTCTTTGTAGGGATGAGGCGAGCGGCGCGGTCCCATGTAAAGCATACGCAGCATTGCGATCATTCGTGGACTGTCGCCACAGTTTATGAGCCTGGTAAACTGCGGACATTGCTTGTGTCGTCTTGACCAGGTCGGCCGTTCTGGCGTTCGTGAGAGACATCATGGCTGTGGGGACATGCGTAAGCCATTTTAAGGTGGCTTCTTTTATTCCCGTATTCTCCGTACGGCGACGTTTCGAAGGGGGTAGGTCTTTATTCATAGTGACGGTTTGAAGGCGGGTTAGCTTTAACGATTCTTAGAATGTGATGGGATGCGTTATTAGGAAATGGTAAGGCCAACCCCCACCAGCCTCCAAAGTTCAATCATTCGCCCCTGGGACAACTATCCGGACTAAAGATTAACTTGACGGGCTATAGTGGAATTGCTTGACAAACATGCTACTTTGTTAACATGAAATAAGCTTTTTGGCTTGAATTTAGTATTAAAGTCTGTCCACTTAGTGAGGACTCTCGAACGCGTTGCTTCATTTCGATAGTTCGATTTCTTCAATCCCACAAAAAATATTTAGAGAGTTCAACATTTTACTACGGGCACTATGGTTACGTATAGACGCTACACAGTGATCATTATTTTGTTCCAAAATTATTCCCTGTGCGTTATTTTTATGAGAAAGGGTAAAGGGGAAGCTCTTTCCACTAAATTCAGGGGCGGGCGAGAGTCCATCCCTAAGTGGAAAGACTATAGTATTATTATATTTAGTTGGACTACACTGAAAACATTAGTAGTACACACACGAGTCGTCGGCGATGCCAAAGGTACAATTTCGTGTCCTCCTCGTCAACGTCTGGTTATTTAGCCGTAGTTCACAGAAAAAAGTGTCACTGACTTGAATTTTCGATACATGGAACTTTCTCACTGTAAAAAACCGAGTGAGAGACGACCCGTGGGCGAAAGTCTTCGATAAATATCGACAGTGAAAAAATTCTAATTCTACTCTTCTCCTAGTCGAAAAAAACCTGATTCACTTATAGCGTTCCCCATTTGCACAAAATTCTGCAACGGGGCTATTCATTTCCACCCGTCTTCTCCACTAACATATGATTTAATTCAGTGAAGACGGGTGGAAATGAACTGCCCAAATGCAGAATTTTGTGCAAATGGGGAACGCTATTAGAGTAGAGTGAATGGATGACCCGTGTGTGGAGGGCCTAATTTTGTACAATTCCTACCAGTTAACCTTAACGATTTTTTTTACCCGCTCACAAACCATGGGGGTGATTCTGTATTTTTAAAAATTTACGTGTCGTAACTGGGAAGGAGGGGAAGAGGATGTACCCCGTTGCCTTGGTTTTTCCACACATTTGTTAAGACTTTATTATTTTTTCTCCGAGACCACACATTCTCGCGTGTTCCTTGAGTTAACGATCACTGAGCGAAACGTTACCGTCTTAGAAATCGAAGTGACAGTTGACTCATATCAGATATATGTACTGAAACATCGTGCTCACATTAGATGAAGAACCGTTTGTGCGTGCTTGTGCAGATTTTCTACGTGTACAAAGTATCAAAGATTTATTACAAAGGCGCTTTATTTAGGACGCCACCTGTGAGAAGTCATGTCTGGGTAAGTATAGTTTCAGTTGGGAAACCAAACGCTGAAGATGGGGAGCAGCCGAAACCGGTCCGTTTTTGACGAACCTCAACGAGAGAAGACAGACAATGTAGGCTCGTACGGCTACAGCTTTATGCATGCTTTATCCGCTCGTAGTTTAAGCGCTTCTACTAACAATTTAGAGATGTAAGAAGAACAAATTAAAAGAAAGGAACAATCAATTCGTGTATTAATAAAGAAAAAGTAAATCTGGAGACTACTAACCACAAAATAAGACAGTAGTAATAATAATAATAATAGTAAAAATAAAAAAAAAGAAACCCTCTTTCTCTCTGCAGCTGCTCGAAGTGTCCTCCATGCTCCGGAAGACACAATACCGCTCTTCGTCCAACTGCATTTGTAGCACGGAGCTCCGCAGGGTGTCTTCTCAGCTTGTTGCTCGCCGATATTATCCGGGCTTTTAGCCTAGAGGCGCTCTCCTCTTTGGTCACCGGTTCTACATAAACATACCCTTAGTCGTTTTCAGATCATTGTTCCTGTTGAAACCAATTAGAGTGAAAAAACACCCGAAAAAAATTTGTCTCATGTAACCCATTTTGCTCGTGTCATCTGAGGTTTTTCAGACATTTTGCCTAATTACTCCTACCAAAATGGACGAATATCAAAAAGTGAATAGATCATTCGAAAGCTCACTAAATTAGGAAGTTTTTCCAGCGGTAAAAATAATTGTCGACGATTTAAGAAAGTTTAGAAAATCACGTCCGGAATTTTCCAAATTTTTGAAAAATGAAGTTTGTTTCCGTTTGAGCTTCTGTCATGCCAAATAAATGTAGTTTAATCATTATTTAAGTGAGCTATTCTGTAAGAAAATTTTGTGCTCTTTCCAACGAGCTCCTTAGTTGTGGGTTTGCAAGAATTACGAGGCTTGCAACAAGCACAAATCGAAAAAAAGAAGTAACAAGCCAATATAACGTAAAATGGACGATTCTGAGAAAACTAAAAAGAATTTTTAAAATGTCACATAGGCAAATTGGTCCCAAATGATGGCCCCAAACTTAAGTTTTTCTCTGAGCATCTCGTTATTGGACACCCTGTATAAAACCATCGAAAACCAGTTAACCTACAAAATTAAAAAATTTCGCTCCGGCAGCTGGCGGTCGGAAAGAGTGCATTTCATTTTGTATACGGATACCCTAAGCCGTCCCAGAAGTAGTAATGTTGAGACCATGATTTGTTTCGTTTATGTTTGACCCTCCCTCGTACTGTTTGCTGCCGGGTTTGTTTAAGCTGAACTTAATGGGAATCAAAGGCTATTTCAAAAGGGAATCATCATACCGAATATAATGCTTCTGGAATCAACTGGTGATTTGTTGTGATTTTTTTACCATTTCAACCCCTATTTTCCCCCCTCCACCTTGACCGATTTGGCCCAAATGCAATACCGACCGGTGTCTTATGACTACTGATTTTTTTTGATAAAGCGTGTTCCGCTAAATTAATTTCTACGAGAGTTATCGTGCTAACAAGACCACACACTTACTTCCACCCCGGAGGCACCACCCCCTCCCCCTCGACTTTTTCAAAAAATTAAAATGGGAATCAAAGGCTAGTCTAACATGGAGTATACGTACCGAATATGATGCTTCTAGAATCAACTCGTGATTTTTAGTGATTTTTTTACCATTTCAAGCCCTATTTTCCCCCCCACCACCTTGACCGATTTGGCCCAAATGCAATACCGACCGGGGTCTTATGACTACTGATTTTTTTGCCAAATCGCGTTCCTCTAAATTAATTTCTACGAGAGTTATCATGCTAACAAGACCACACACTTACTTCCACCCCGGGGGCACCACCCCCTCCCCCTTGACTTTTTCAAAAAATTAAAATGGGAATCAAAGGCTAGTCTAACATGGAGTATACGTACCGAATATGATGCTTCTAGAATCAACTGGTGATTTTTAGTGATTTTTTGACGACTTCAAGCCCGATTTTCCCCCCCTCCACCTTGACCGATTTGGCCCAAATGCAATACCGACCGGTGTCTTATGACTACTGATTTTTGTGACAAAGCGCGTTCCGCTAAATTAATTTCTACGAGAGTTATCGTGCTAACAAGGAAACGGCCATAAATATATATATATGAATTCCGGAGACCACTGAATTCGTGTTCTAGAGGTTCTGAAACGTGAAAAAAACATGACATGACCCATGTTTGCCACCATCACGACGAGACCAATAGTGCATTTTTCAGAATGAAATGCACTAAAAGGTTAAATACGTGAGTAGACAATTCATTCATCCACAAGGTGCATCGAATCCTCTCACAAGTCTTTACCTGCAAAGTGCAAATTAAGCACAACTATGAGTTGAACATAGAGATAAATATACCTGGAGGGTGAATTGGTCAACGCGCATGTGGATCAACATGCGAGTCAGCTGACAGGTCCTTGGTTGAATTTCAGCGCCAAAATTGTGGAAGGGGAATGCTTGTGAAACAACCCAAGGCCAATGAACTGAAGGATAACAGATAATAAATAATTTTTCAAGAGAATTTCTGGTGAAGAAGGTGCTCATTTGTTCGTGAAAAAAGATAAAGTGTGCTAATATAGTAAAATGGGCAAATACTGCTGCATTTGTTGTTCTAAAACTATTGTTTTAAAATACAGCAAGCGCCGGGAGGGAATGTTATTGCCACCCCAACTTCCCGCTCAGGTTCAACTTGGGACCTGTCAGCTGACCGGTTCCTCCCTCTTGCCCCTCCACTCCATCTCATGTTGATCCACTCTTTCACCTCCTTTGCGCACCCAATTCACCCTCCAGGTAATATTTATCTCTATGGAGTTGAAGTCATACAGTTTGAAACCGGGTGTCAAACTGATATCGCCATCCTGCTTTATCTATTATCAACACTGCCAAGATAAATTACCTGAAATGGAATTGGCGGGAAAAAATTCCTCTCGGAGCTGTCTCTAAAACAAATATTACTGGGGTCCAAAACTACCCCAGTATGACTTCCTAGGGTTAAGGTCGATTCACACTTAACTGCGAACATTAAAGCCTGGTACACGCACTAGGCGAGTAGTTTAGTCGAGTAGATTAGCTGCTTAACAAGTGCGAACACCAACTATTTAGTCAAGTCCCCACAAGTGAGAATAATTTTTTTAGTTTTGTGGCAAGTCATGATTTTAAACTCGACTAAATTGCTCGACCAGTGTGAACAAGGCTTAAGTGCCGTGCTGACAATGAGACAGTGATTTTTCAGAAAATGAGCTCACAGTGATTTTTAATTCACACATGCCTGTGAATTCCCCGTGGTTTGACAGTGAAAATATGCTCAAGTGAGGTAGAAATGTGAATATTTTTGCTCGAACACCGCACAGTTATAGCGTTATAGGCGAGTAGAGGTTTCAACATCTAGTAAACCAAAGACAAAAGCGCTCAAGTGATAGTTTAAATCGCCAATAGTAGAGAAACAGAATAAAAAAATTGCCGGTACCGGCAATTTAGTACCGGCAAGGTAGTACCGCGTCGGTAGGAGTACTGAATCACTGTCACGTGCCGGTGGACAAATCACGTGCCGGGCATGGCACTGTAACGCCACTGTTGAGTGCGATGATTGGCAAACAAATGCTATGAAAAACAAATCCATGTATGTACAATCATGAGTTTTACAAAAATTGAGTTGGTGAATACCCTTCACCAACTGGTTTTTTGTTCTTTTACAATAATCCAAAAGCTTGTGTTCTTCAAAATGTTACCTTCAATTAAGATCATGAAGAATTTCAACGTTTCATGGCGTCTATGATCGCTATACATGAGGCCAGGAACGAGAGGGATGAAAGAGTGTCTGACGCTTTATTGCTATTTTTGGACACGGCCACCACTCTAATGAGAAATTACTTGGATAGGAATCCCCAATTGTAATATTGCCAAAATTGAACATGTTTTTTTATTGTGATTACTGATTAGTATTAATTTAACTGTTCAAAAAACTACAACTAACTGAATTATTATGCTCGTATCTATTAAATAAAATAAAATTAAAAATAATAAGTAATAGAAGGCGAATCATTGTAGATCTCTGGCTACTTGATCACAAATTCTTTCCCTTGAACAAGCATCGAGTCTTTGGTGGCTGGTGCTGCAGTACGGGGAACTTCCTGAAACAGCCACTTGTCATAGTAAAACGCTTGGCAGTCTTATGATTCAACTCACATCATCTACTCCCACTGAAAGTTCTTCGTCTGGAAGGCCTCCTCCAATACATATATTATGAAGAGCACAGCACGAAATGATTATGTTGACTGCTACTGGAGCGATTTGAGGCGTCTGAGCGGCGAGAAGGTGATCGTTCGCGACTGGAAAAGGGAGTTCCAGAGCGAGATTGTCTTTGGTCATTTGGCCGCGCGAGTTGTTGTGACAGGTTTGGACAGCGGTGGTCAATGTAAGAAGAAGTTGGGAAAGATCGAGTGAAGAAGCAGTTGTTGGATTTGGACGAGCCACTGCATTAATGGAAGAACCACATTCGTGAATTTTGTCGGCAGTAGTAGCAAGAGTTTCGATGTCTCTAGAGTTGCTATAATTTTGTGATATTCTTCAGGAAGTCGTTCAATCCACAAATTTTTAAATCGTCGTCGGAGAACGAGTTGTCAGACAATTCTCTCATACGCCGAAGTATGTCGGAAGAACGATCATCTCCGAGTTCCATGCGGCTTAGGAGTTGTCGGAGTTTTTGCCGTGCGTGAGGGTGAATCGTTCGGTCAGGCGAGTTTTTAGCGCATCATATTTGTGGTTTTGCGGTATGTTCAACAACATGTCGCTGATTGTAGTGAGACCGTCTCCTTCAAGATTTCCGACGACAATATCGAATTTGGTTTGGTCTTGTATGACTCTGCCGGTTCGAAAATTAGCCTCCACTTGAGCGAACCACAAAAGTGGGTTCTGCTCTTCTGCTTCCAAAAGGGAGGGATTTTCGCTGAAACCTGTGAAACTTGATCGTTTATGGTGTTTGCAGGTAGCGCACCTTCGTCAGGGATGGAACCGATATAGGGCGATTGTCCGATACCATTTGTGAGTTATCGGGGACACCAATTGAAGCGAAGTAATACTTGATAACTTGTTTCGTCAAAGGTCAAAAGAACACTGTTTATTTTGTTTCGTATGGAATAATAAAATTATACAAGTAGGTCCGTGCCCAAGGTTATTATACTACAGAGGTAGCGCCGTAACTAATAGATGGGGGAAATCCCCCCCCCCCGTCAAACGCGTCGTTTGACGGCGAGTTTGACGGCATGCAAGCAAACCAGGTTGGTGACAAAACTTTACCTTCTACCTACCTATAAGTTGATCGCCACGGTTGCCGATTTAAGACAAGGCGGTACTACCCAGTCTAGAGACTAGAATCCTGTTTAAATCCCTCGCGTTATTCTTTCTACTTCAAACTATTGCTCATAGATTAATTAAATTACACAATATAAAATATTGTAAGCGTGCACGCTCTCTTTCATATTTCTGTTATCTGTTTTGAGGAATATAATTTTTTATCTTGATGTTCATCCGTTAATTAAAACCCAGCAAGTGCCTAACCTTCTACATACATAACCCTAATAGAACCTCAGGGAAAATAAAAGTGTTAAGTTAAAAGAACAAAGAAAAAAGATAACTTTTTTTTTCGGGAAAAACATTTTTGTAATTCATAACATTTTGCTTCAAATCCAACAATGAAATGAATGGTTTGATATTAAAAAAATTGTGAGGGTTGAGGATTTAATAATAATAATAAAGATAATAATAACCATAAATATAAGATCACAGGAGTTTCATTGTTCAAGGAGCATAGGATTGCCTGCAGGCCTAGGCAGAGCCAAACAATTCCAATCGTTCCTGGACTACTCCCTGTAGATTAATCAGTCTTGGGCAGATTATTCCAATACCTACACGCTTGGCTTATGCTATTAAAAATAAAAGATTGGAAGACATACACGTTGGTCCATTGGCGTAGGTAATAAAGCTTTACGAAGGGATTGTTTATCACAAGTTAATACAAAGGGCTCCAGTACAATGTCAGACTTTGTTTGTTAACTGAAAACAACAATTCTGCATTTCAATACGAATAGAAGTATAAGTGTAGTAAGAAGATAATAAGTACATAAGATTTAATAAGTATATAAGATGCCGTAGTCATTTGCCGTAATTTGGCATTTCATGAAATGACCAGCCATTTCATGAAATGCGCGCTCTTGATGTAATAGTGAGGTTAGAACACCATCTGACCAGGAACTTTGGTCATTTCATGCAATGCATCCAGCCTCTGGGCACTTGATGAAATACGAAAGGATTACACCATGTGTCCAGTCATTTCAAGAAATGACCAGAGTGAGTTGGGTTGGCATTTCAAGAAATGACCAGAGTGACTCGGCCACATAGTGTAATCTCGTGTATTTCATGAAGTGCCCAGAGGCAGGATGCATTTCATGAAATGACCGGAATTCCTGGTCAGATGGTGTTCTAACCTCACTGTTACATCAAGAGCGCGCATTTCATGAAATGGCTGGTCATTTCATGAAATGCCAAATTACGGCATGTGACCACGACATATATAAGAAAACAGTAAAATTAGACTGAGGCTAGTCTTTAATTCAGTTTATCGTGTTTAATAAGAGTAATCCTCAACTCACCAATGATATTTCCGATAAAATGTATTAAACTACAAATGCATTACATGCGTATGATAATATCACATGATCGAACAAAAGCACCAGTTCGATTTCAAAGTGACAAGCGCATGCTGTGGCATAGGCGCTGGCGTAGGTCTGCTTGCAGTTGAAATGGTTGAGACGTTGAGCGCATACCGCGGCATGAGCGTTTGGCGGTACTACCCAGTCTAGAGACTAGAATCCTGTTTAAATCCCTCGCGTTATTCTTTCTACTTCAAACTATTGCTCATAGATTAATTAAATTACACAATATAAAATATTGTAAGCGTGCACGCTCTCTTTCATATTTCTGTTATCTGTTTTGAGGAATATAATTTTTTATCTTGATGTTCATCCGTTAATTAAAACCCAGCAAGTGCCTAACCTTCTACATACATAACCCTAATAGAACCTCAGGGAAAATAAAAGTGTTAAGTTAAAAGAACAAAGAAAAAAGATAACTTTTTTTTTCGGGAAAAACATTTTTGTAATTCATAACATTTTGCTTCAAATCCAACAATGAAATGAATGGTTTGATATTAAAAAAATTGTGAGGGTTGAGGATTTAATAATAATAATAAAGATAATAATAACCATAAATATAAGATCACAGGAGTTTCATTGTTCAAGGAGCATAGGATTGCCTGCAGGCCTAGGCAGAGCCAAACAATTCCAATCGTTCCTGGACTACTCCCTGTAGATTAATCAGTCTTGGGCAGATTATTCCAATACCTACACGCTTGGCTTATGCTATTAAAAATAAAAGATTGGAAGACATACACGTTGGTCCATTGGCGTAGGTAATAAAGCTTTACGAAGGGATTGTTTATCACAAGTTAATACAAAGGGCTCCAGTACAATGTCAGACTTTGTTTGTTAACTGAAAACAACAATTCTGCATTTCAATACGAATAGAAGTATAAGTGTAGTAAGAAGATAATAAGTACATAAGATTTAATAAGTATATAAGATGCCGTAGTCATTTGCCGTAATTTGGCATTTCATGAAATGACCAGCCATTTCATGAAATGCGCGCTCTTGATGTAATAGTGAGGTTAGAACACCATCTGACCAGGAACTTTGGTCATTTCATGCAATGCATCCAGCCTCTGGGCACTTGATGAAATACGAAAGGATTACACCATGTGTCCAGTCATTTCAAGAAATGACCAGAGTGAGTTGGGTTGGCATTTCAAGAAATGACCAGAGTGACTCGGCCACATAGTGTAATCTCGTGTATTTCATGAAGTGCCCAGAGGCAGGATGCATTTCATGAAATGACCGGAATTCCTGGTCAGATGGTGTTCTAACC
This sequence comes from Corythucha ciliata, assembly GCA_038030265.1. NCBI lineage: Eukaryota > Metazoa > Arthropoda > Insecta > Hemiptera > Tingidae > Corythucha > Corythucha ciliata. The sequence goes on from CM075939.1 coordinate 5,008,481, forward strand.
TCACTGTTACATCAAGAGCGCGCATTTCATGAAATGGCTGGTCATTTCATGAAATGCCAAATTACGGCATGTGACCACGACATATATAAGAAAACAGTAAAATTAGACTGAGGCTAGTCTTTAATTCAGTTTATCGTGTTTAATAAGAGTAATCCTCAACTCACCAATGATATTTCCGATAAAATGTATTAAACTACAAATGCATTACATGCGTATGATAATATCACATGATCGAACAAAAGCACCAGTTCGATTTCAAAGTGACAAGCGCATGCTGTGGCATAGGCGCTGGCGTAGGTCTGCTTGCAGTTGAAATGGTTGAGACGTTGAGCGCATACCGCGGCATGAGCGTTTGCGTGGGTCAAGTGTCGAAGATTACGAACGCATGCCATAGCATGGGCGCTGGCGTGAGTCATGATGTGGCTCAATGACAGTGAAGGTAACTTATTTCAAAAACGCGTGTAATGCGGGGCGGCCGAGGGGAATGGTGTTCCTCGCCGCTTCATTGGATCCTTGGAGTTGGGGCGGGCGTCTCGCGACGCTTGTAGACCACTTGTGGCTGGGTGGCCTTTCTGATGGTGGCGGACTCGGCCATTGCCCGCTGGTGTGTACGGGAGCTGGTCCGACTCCGGGCCCTTCTGTGGTCGGGGTTTTTCTTCCTTTCGCGGGGTGGCGAATTTTTTTCCGGGACGACCTCGGAGTCGGAGGACAAGTGGAGCTGTTCTGGAAGCGTCGACATGTTGAACGGGACTAATTTCAAGTCGGTTGCTGCATTTATTAGGAAAATTCGTTTGCGTGGTGTTACCCCCTCCCCCTTTAAGGTCAATTCTGGTGACAACTTCGGGGCCCTTTGGACCTTTGTTTTTTTGATGTCGACGAGGCTGACCTTGTCACCGTCATTAAATAGGACTGTGTTTTTTCCCATTTGTTTTGTTATTGTGAGGGGTCCCCTCCACCTTCCTCAACAAGACGTGTAATGCGTCGTTCCTCACTTTTGCTGAAGAGGTTGGTTTAATAATAATAATAATAATAATAATAATAATAATAATAAAGATTTATTGTTAGCACAACGAAAAAGTTGTAAAACAACGTCAGCAGAACAATGAACAATAAATAAATAAATAATAAGAACAAATAGAATTGTCAAAACGAGCTGCGGTTCATGGAAGAATTGTACTCTTCCACCGAGTACGGCACCATGTCAATTAGAAGTTGCTTAAGCTGCCTTCTAAAGCCCTTTGCTGGCAGATTTTTTAGGCAGGTTGGCAGCTTATTAAACAACTGAGGCCCCACGACATGAGGGTTGAGAGACTCGGAGCGAGCCAAGCGACATCTTTCGGGGACCAGCTCACCTCTTTTGCGAGTGGGATATCCATGCTGGTGGGACAGAATTGTGCCCGTGTCAACCGACTCCTTAGTGAGGCAGAGTATTTCCAAAATGAAGGCCGCGTAGATGGTGGGGACTCCAAGCTCCCTGAACAAAGGTCGGCATGTATCCCGGGATTTCACACCGGCAAGCACACGGATGGCCTTCTTCTGCAGTTTAAATACCTTGCAGGTGTGAGCTGAATTTCCCCAAACAGAAATTCCATACGTCATTTTCGAGTGGAAAATGGCAAAATAAACCATCTTCACAACACTTTTAGACAGCGAAGTGGAGAGCCGACGCAAAACGAACAAGGAACTTGACAACGTCGAGCACAAGGCATCAATATGAGCTACACCAGACAAACGTGAGTCGATATTTATCCCCAAGAACTTCACACTATTATTGTTAACGTTGCTGCAGGTGAGGTTGATACTCAAGTCTTGAGTCTTGGAAGTATTCAGCAAGAGACGATTCGACAGACACCAGTCACTGATCAACGCCGTGGATCCGTCGACCACGGAAACAGCGTCTTCGAGCGATGAACCGGAGCAAATAATCGTGACGTCGTCGGCATATAGAATAGTCTGAGAATTGACAGAATTGGTGTTTTGCGGGAGATCGTTAACGTACAGACTGAAAATAGGAGGACCAGAGATCGAGCCCTGCTTAACCCCAATGTCCTTGGCCGGTAAAAGAGTCGAACATTGTCCAGCGAAAGACACAGACTGCCGCCAGCCCGAGAGCGTCGAGAGAACCGTGGCGACCGCTGAAACGTCAAATCCCAGGTAAAAGAGTTTCGAGGATAAAATGTTATGATCGATAGTGTCGAACGCGCAGGACAAGTCAAATAGTCGTAAGACTGTTTTATTCTTTTTTTCCGCACCCTCAAGGCAACGGCACACCAACCCCAAGGCAGCCATCGAGGTAGATTTACCCCGCCGAAAACCGTACTGGTCCTTGGATAGCACGGCCGATTTCTCAAGAAAGGTCGATAGCCGCTTATTCATTAACGTCTCGAAGATCTTCAGGAACACACAAGTAATGGAAATCGGACGGAACTCACAATATTCAGCTTGACCCTTCTTAGGCACAGGAATAACCCGTGCGATTTTAAGAGAATCTGCTACGATTCCCGTTTTGAAGAACGAATTCAGCACGTAGGCCAGAGGTTCCAAAATTACAGCCCCGATACTACGGACGAAACTCGCGGTGAAACCATAAATGTCCGGTGAGCTAGTTAACTTCAAGCCCTCCAGAACCGCAAAGACCTCCTCCACTGACGCCTCGGTAAAAGTGAGAGGCTCAGAAGGGATACACGTGTCCGGAAGAAAATCCTCGAAACTCTTAGATGACGGTGGCAACTCAGCAATCCTATCGTGCGCCGCATTGATGAAGAATTCGTTAAAACCATCCGCTGAAAGATCCGATTTATTAGGGGAGTCCCTCAAGAGAGCGTTCCCAAGTTCAATTCTGACAATTTGCCATGCCGTTCGAGACTTGTTTGCTGAGCTCTGAATTTTCTCGTCGTTGTGTGATATTTTTGCCTGCTTTAAGCATCGGCGATAGTCTTTTCGAGCAGCCATAAGAGCGGGTCTCCAATCATGTGAGGCTGACGTGTCAGATCGCTCTAGGCGAAGGAGCTGGAGACAGTGCTCTCTTTTTCCCTGTAATTCCGACGTGTACCACTGGTACCTCCCCGAGCGGGAAGGTCGTCTATTGCTTTTTGAAACCCAAGGGCAGTACATGTCAACTAAAGGCAATAGAGTCCCCAAGAAAGAGTCGCACGCCTCACTGGAAGAAGCCAGATACACACCATGCCAAAGGCCTGGCATGGAAAGGGCCCTCCGAAGAGAACAAACATTCAGAGATGCAAAGTCTCGCCGAGAAACTCCACACCCCTGCTCCACTGATGACACCGTGTCACAGAGCCGACCGGGAGAAAGCCCAACACCAAACTCTATAGCTCTGTGATCCGAAAAACTCTCTTCACAGATTCGGCTACAAAATTTCGTCGGATGTACATTAGTTAATACCACATCCAGTGTCGACTGAGAGCCATTGTAGTGAGTCCTTGTATGTTCTGACACGGTTGAGCAAGCCCAAAGGCACGAATGAGATTCATTAAATCCTGACGCTGAGCGTTCTCTGTTTCCATATGGATATTGAGGTCCCCAACTATCACTATGGGTGACTTATATCGAGTGAGCCGTTCCAGAAAGGAGGCAAACATGTCGATGAATACGGTGAAGGAAGAAGAAGGAGGCCGATATATGCAACACAGTATAATGTCGACATCAGGCAAACTCACCGCCGAGATTTCCATCAACCTATCAACTGAGAGGTTAGTTAGACAAGGCAGCGTCGTCGCACTGACCGAGCTCCTACAATAAATGGCAGAGCCTCCATGAGAACCCTCCGCACGGCAGTAGAACGAGATGCACTGAAAATTGTCCGGAACGTGAAACCTGAGTTCTCCGTCACTCAGCCAATGCTCCGTAACAGCTAATACACATACCTCGGAGTGATGGGACAAGTAAACATTGACTTCATTCAGCTTGTTAGGAAAGCTCTGCATATTCGAGTATAAACACTTGAAACCGGGACCGCGCGTTAGTCAATCAGACCCGGAGGTTGTATTCGATGACGTGTCAGACTTAGAAGATGCTGCTGTTTGTGAAGAAATTGACCAAGACTCAGCCAATATGCACCCTCGAGGCCACAAATCAGGATTTTCTATTTTCCCGTAATCAACTTCGTCAACTATAATTCTGAACGATGAGTATGAGTCGTGTCTTGTTTTCAGCTTCATAGTAACGGCCTCACACCCCAAATTCAAAGTCGAGAGAATGGCAGAGAAATCCTCAACACTTGTTTCAGGATGTAGCCGAGAAATGAACAAACCTCTTTTCCGAGGTGCAGTTTGCAAACGAGAACTAGAATTTTGCCCTGTTAGTACGTTCCGGGATCGCAGCTGATTATTACGGGTTGTCTTTAAGTGTGTAGATCTAATACCGCTCGTAGGTAATGTAGAGAGGCTGCTAAAGGAATTTGCTGTGTCCCCCTTGCCACGAGGGCGCGGGATTATGTCATTTTTCCCGATTGAAGTGGGAGGATTCGATTTGACGTTGTTTTTGTTGACACTGCCACGCTTGTCAGTGGACATCGCACCTTGCAGGTGATTAGTCGTATCAACTTTCATGAAACAATTCATTAATTTATCGAACTTAGCCGATATGTCAAGTTTAAAAGACGTAAATTCCTCCTTCAAAGAGGAAAAGTCATCGTTACCTTGAGGCGACAAATTCGTCGAGACTGACGGCTGCAGAGCAGGCGGCGTTAGTGTAGGAGTCGCGGGTCTGCATGTAGGACAAAACCAGAATATAATGCCCACATTTTCCCCGATAATTTTTCCAGCTTGTCTTGTTAAACCGGAGCACGCGACATGAAAAACATGTTCACACGGACCGCTACAAGTAACCACAAGATCCGAAAGACATATGTTTTTAGAGCACCCAAAGCAGCTACTGACCTCGTCCGCCATCTTTGTACTTTTTTTCTTAAATCGTTATTAGTAAGTTGAGAGCCGTGTAGAGAGTGTCTTTCTTGGTGACGATGAGTGTGGTGCGGTGCGATGAGTGACTTGCGTAAAGTCCTTGTACGGAAGTCACAGTGTAGGATCGTCTTCCCATGATGTAGGCAATCGCACGGAGTTCGTTGCTTCAGCTTGGTTGTCCCCTGCACCTCCGTAACAAACGTTGTCGACCATGTTGGGTGTGTGAGAAATATCACGTCGGGGTCTCCAGTTTTGTGGTCAGCCGGACCGGGTGAGATTGTATCGACTTCTGACTCCCGGCTTCCACAAATTGAATGGTCGCTAGGTGAGAGCACTCAGAGGTGAAGCGCGCCGGAGGGTGATCCTTTCTGGCCACCGGGCAGCACTCTGGCAAAGAGGTGAACTCTCGGAAGAAAAAATAAACGAAACGACAGTTGGGAAAACGACGAGCGATGGGGTAGACGGTATGAGGACGAGGGAAAGACTGGATGACGACCGGGAAAATGGGCCATCTTTTATACCCCTCGCTCGCCTGCATTTATTTGTTTCAAAATAAATTTGAGTATAAAAGAAAATAAAATAAAAGTGAAGGCAAGTTAATAATTAGTGGAGGCACGACACACGATGTTCGTCGATTCGGAGTTCTTCGCCTGGGCTGCCATCATTTTCTTCATTTGTGTAAAGATGTTTGTGTGGTTGTGTTGTGTTTGTGTCTGGGCCATATGAGCGCCCAACACAATTTGCAGCGCCCGCGGGTTAAGCGAGACGTTACCCTCGTTTGCTGAATGTGGGGACAGCGGTGACTCTGAGGCATGGCTCGAACCATCCACGGGACTGAATTCCGCCACCAACTCATTCACTTGTTGTTCCATCAAATCTGCTGTGCTCAGAGTGGTCCGCGCGGCGGTGACAAGATTAAGAACTCGGCCATTTTTCAAATTTACTCTAACCAAAGACTCTCCTGCAGACGCGGTGTTCGAGGCACCACCTTCAGCAAGAAGTGACGAAGTATTAGCCTGCCTGTCAGGCATTGCTAGGGAATAAACGGATTTCTAACCGATTACGGGACAGTACAGAAAAATAACGTCAGATGAAAAGAAAAGAAGATAAATAAAGAAAAAAAAATATGTAGACCTGAAGAAACGGGTGCTAAACCAACTGGGCAATTTTTTAATAAAATACTGTGTTCCCCTTTTAAAGTAGATGCAAACGGAGCGTAATAAATGGATTTTTAATAGGAACGAGCGGCGGCGCCCCAACGTCCGCGACAGAAGGCAAAAATTCGACTTATCGGCTTTGAAAATAGATTTTAGGTCTAGTCACGGGATTAGGCGATACGAATCTAAGTTAATTTCTGCAGTCTAGAACGACAAAATCCATGGGCCACCAATTGTTATCTTTTTTCTTCGTTCTTTCAACTTTTCCCTTTTATCTTCCCTCGAGGTTTTATTAGGGTTATGTATGAGGAAGGTTAGGCCCTTGCTGGGTTTTAATTAACGGATGAATATCAAGATAATAAATTATATTGCTCAAAACAGATAACAGAAATTATGAAAGAGAGCGTGCACGCTTGCAATATTTTATACAATTGTGTAATTTAATTATAATCTATGAGCAATAGTTTAAAGTAGAAAGAACAACGCGAAGGATTTAATCAGTATTCTAGTCTCTAGACTGGGTAGTATCGCCTTGTCTTAAATCGGCAACCGTGGCGATCGACTTATAGGTAGGTAGAAGGTAAACTGGTAAAGTTTTGTCACCAACCTTGTTTGCTTGCATGCCGTCAAACTCGTGAGATAAAGATAACGCGTGCGTGCTTAAAAGAGTGGATGAAGGAGAACGCTCCCGGTGCAGTGTTTCCACATCGAGGGATTTTTCCCTTTTTGAGGGATTTTTCGATGATTGTGGGATTTCTGTGGGAATAAGGGAAAAAGAGGGAATTCTAGTGGGCTCGGGATAATATTAAATATTTTTTTCAATTTTTCGAGAGAATAAGGGCGGGAGAGAGAAAACAAATCTTTAAAAAACTGAACCCTTTTTTCGAGTAAGAGAATAAACTAGAGGCAGCACAGAGAGCATGACGTATTCAGGGGAGACCTATGTCGTATCCTCGTATCTCTAGTATCGAACAGTTCCTGTTGGTTACCGCTCTCACTACCACAATTCACAACGACAGGTACAGTGATTAGTAAAGTCAGTTTCGTTGCCGGCTGAAGCGTTTATTTACTGTAGCTGAACGTGCGTGATTTTCGTCCGCGAAACATGAACTCCTCGGAATCCTCGGATGCATCCGACGCGGATAGGAAAAAGGAGAAGAGAACAAAGAAGAGTGAAGCTCGTCCCAAGAAATTTTGCGAAAAATGGCTCCAAGACCCGGCGTTCCGCGTGTGGCTTGTCAGAGAGTCAGGAAAATGCAAGTGTCGTGTTTGTGGGAAATTCATTTCAGGTGGTCGGAGTGAGCTTGTAAAACATTCTAAATCTCAGATTCACGAGAAAAAATCCAAGGCTCAGGTGACACAACCTACAATAAACATTTTCACAAGCGTCAATAAAAAGACATCTGAAGCAGCCATAAGTTCATTCATCGTGAACGAAAATCTTACGATATCCAAAGTTGAACCCCTCGTAAAACTCATCAATTCACTCCCGGAAAAAAAACGTTTTAGATGAAATCAACCTGCACAAACAAAAGTGCACTGATGTAATAAGACAGGGATTACGTCCTTACTTCAACAAATGACTTCTTGAGGATCGCGGTTCTGAGGGCCCTTCAAATATTTTTTGAAATTAAGCCTTCAAAACTATTATCCCCGGGACAAACGAGGTGGTTATCACTTCGGCAATGTGTAAATAGAGTTTTGGAAAATTGGGAACCATTGAAAGACTATTGGGAACAGTTGTTAGACGACAAAACCCACTCCAACGAAATAACAAAGTGAAACATTCAACAATCCTCTGCAGAAATGCCTAATGAGTTTGCGGCATATGCGTTGGGCTTGTTCAACGAAGCAAATACGTTTTTTCAATCAAATGCTCCACTTTTCCCAATGCTTCCTCCCAAAATAAAGTTACTAATAAAGACTCTGGCATTGAATTTCATGAATACTAGTTATGTTAAAACCACCGACTCATTTGATATCGACCCACATAATGAGATATTTTATTCGGAAACAAACAAAATTTATTTGGGAGTCAGAGCATACGAAACAATCCGAAGTAGTCTTAACGGTGTTTGAGACTCTGAAATCAACGAAGTTAGATTCATGACCAGAAGGTTTCAAGTGGAGGCTATCGACCAATTGAAGAAAAGATTCGACTTCGACGAGCAACATTTCTCGGACGCCGAATTTCTTTTGCCATCAAATGCTCAAAGCCTCACACCTCCGAGCCTAGCCGAAATTTCACGAAGGTATTTTATGGAAAAAGGTTGACAAATCGACGGAAACCAACTGTACACAGAATGGAGACAACAATCACAAATGGAAATCGAAACTGAAAATATGATTGATTACTGGGACCAGGTAGATAACTATTTTGATGATTTCTTTCCACCACTTTATTATTATTTTTCTCAGGTTTTGAACGTCAAAAATGGTTTGGGTGAACGAAAATTTGAAGAATTGCAAAAAGTCATCAATTTCTTCTTTTCTCTGCCGGTCCTCAAGACAGTGAAAACTGATAGAGAAATCGCCTGGATCAGGAAACGCTCTCAGCTCTATTGACTGTGAAAAGTGGAATGCTCTGCACCCGCATAAACGGGAGGAGTCGGAAGACCAGGGAACTTCAGCGACGACGAGGGCACCGGCGATGGATGAATTTGTTAACAGCGATTAACGCAGTAGAGTAAAGCTCAAGACTACCGCACCGAGGTAAGGATAATTCAATTTCTTCAATTGGTTGACGAATACCTCGCGTCCTTTCAGTATAGGTTGACCGTCTTGACTCCTTGACCCTCGGGGTGAGTATTTATTCTTACAGATGTGAAGTATCACAAAAACCTTGCCAGGAGTCCTCACGTTTTCCACTGTTTCGTCCGCTCTCGTTTAGGGTGGTTTTGGGTGCTCTCCCTTGAACGACACGTAGAGACCTGATTTGCGGAAGGCCCCGGTATTATACAACGCAGCTTCGCCGACTTGATGTGTGTATATGCACTTTGCACCACAAACGCTGTCCTCGCGGTGGATTGTCTCGATAACTTATCACTTATTGTTTGCGTTTGTTTATTTCTTAATTAGTTCTATTCTATGAATACATAACACAATGGGGTCGGTAAATCACCGCCACAAAATTAAATAATTCAAAAATATTGAAAAAGGGACTGTTACGGTTGATATTAGGAAGTCCCCATTACTTTCTTTCCAAGATTTGCATTATATTCTATACGGAATCGGCACTATATCCGATTAACATCACCGATTCAGTGATCATTGTTTGCTTTCGTTTGAATTTATGATGTTTAATGAAGTGGAAGAACCTGAAAGACGCGTCTCGCGAAACGTCAGAAGGAAAACGACATCCGGCCAACCAGCGTGGACGCCATTACATACAGGGTGGTCGGTTTTGACTTGTACAAAAAAAAATGGGTGAAATTAGACCTCATTTGTGATCGAAAATACCCCACCGGCTATGGTCCGAAAATCAAAACTAGTCGAGATATGATTTTTTGAACGATTTTTAAGGCTTAAGTCACTTTTCTCGGAAAAATGTGAGTTGCTCGCTTCCAAGTGAACGTTTTACAACTTTTGACGACAGATTCGGAAAGAGCACAATTTTTTCTATCGGGAAAAGATATTTAAACTCAAATTGATCGCTTTTGGTGGCCTTGACAGCTATTCAAACTGGGCAAAATCCGGAATTTTCAATTTTCCAACAAACGTCAACCCCAACTATTTTACGCTAAATCTCTTCAAATCGGCTTCCCAAGGTCAGGAAAACTTCTTCAATGTGTCCTCTTCAAAATCACTCTCTAAAATTATTTTAGTTAATGGGCAGTTTTTCTGCGCAAATTATCATTTTCTAAAAAAAATAAGGTATTTCTTCCTTCAAAACCGCAAGTTCAGGGTAGTTTTGAACATCAACATTTCAACAACTCTTGCGCTGTAATTTTTTTGTTTGACGAGAGAAACCATCATAAAAATCATTTAAAGTCTTCATTTACATGAAACTTATCGTATTCGTCTTTATTGTCGCTCCGGCAGCTGGCTACCGGATAAATCAAAGAGGGCAGAAATGGCTAATTTTAAAGAAATTTATGATTTGCACATTCTCATTCAAAACGTATTTTAGTTTAACATGTTTTCAAAGTGCATTCCATTGCTGCGGATACACTGTCTTGCTCGTTTTCTCATTTCTTTGACCGTTACTTCGTAGGTCAGCGTCGAGTCACGAACACTTTGGGCTGCCTGCCCAATTCTTTCGCGTAACTCCTCTTCCTCTTCCGCGTAACTCTGCTCCCGTGTACTTATTCCGGGCCGATTGTCCACTTCTTCAAGCACCATTTCTTCTGTTTGAACGCCTTCCGCTCTCGCCCCTACCTCGTGACTACTAGAAAAGATCGAACTTTCCGAAATTCGTCGGTGAACTGAGGCAAATGTCCTGTAGTCAGGGATACGCCGATTAGGGTATCGTTCAGCGTACAGCCTCTGAGCCAACCTAGAATTTCCGTCGGCCAGGCCGTAAACGAAATGAATGTCAGCGTAATGACTTGCCGAATACATTTTGAACGCTTTAAATGCACGAGTGAGACGTGAAACTGAAATGCTTGGGGAGACTAAGAAAGAAGCTCGAGTGGACTTTGGTACAATGCATTGAAATCTTAAAATTGTCTCCAATACTACTGCCCGTATTTCTCAACGCTCTTTGAGGAGTGCACGAGTCAATAACGTGTAGAAGCAAGCAATTTAGAATGTGCAAATCATAAATTTCTTTAAAATTAGCCATTTCTGCCCTCTTTGATTTATCCGGTAGCCAGCTGCCGGAGCGACAATAAAGACGAATACGATAAGTTTCATGTAAATGAAGACTTTAAATGATTTTTATGATGGTTTCTCTCGTCAAACAAAAAAATTACAGCGCAAGAGTTGTTGAAATGTTGATGTTCAAAACTACCCTGAACTTGCGGTTTTGAAGGAAGAAATACCTTATTTTTTTTAGAAAATGATAATTTGCGCAGAAAAACTGCCCATTAACTAAAATAATTTTAGAGAGTGATTTTGAAGAGGACACATTGAAGAAGTTTTCCTGACCTTGGGAAGCCGATTTGAAGAGACTTAGCGTAAAATAGTTGGGGTTGACGTTTGTTGGAAAATTGAAAATTCCGGATTTTGCCCAGTTTGAATAGCTGTCAAGGCCACCAAAAGCGATCAATTTGAGTTTAAATATCTTTTCCCGATAGAAAAAATTGTGCTCTTTCCGAATCTGTCGTCAAAAGTTGTAAAACGTTCACTTGGAAGCGAGCAACTCACATTTTTCCGAGAAAAGTGACTTAAGCCTTAAAAATCGTTCAAAAAATCATATCTCGACTAGTTTTGATTTTCGGACCATAGCCGGTGGGGTATTTTCGATCACAAATGAGGTCTAATTTCACCCATTTTTTTTTGTACAAGTCAAAACCGACCACCCTGTATATTCCAAACAATCGTCGTTTTTGGAGTCGTCCATGCCATTCATTAGCGGCCACTCAATCTACGTTAGGTCCTCTGTAGATGACCGAATCACGCGTGGACACCCTAAGAGAAGAAGGGGACGAATCACTAATTACGTCGCACAATTCCCCGAACCGAATTCGAGAGGTAGGAAACGTCTGAGAGCTGTGGATTTGGAGGGAGGAGTCCCTACTGAAATACATGAACACACCCGTGGAGGCTCCCGATGAAGACAGTGCATTTTTTGATTCCTTTCTACCCATGTTTGACATGTTTGAAATGTTTTCAAATGCTGAAAAATTAGACTTCAGAAGCGAGTTTATCGACATCATTAGAAGAATTAGTCGTCAGAATGAACCTCCGGTCCAATTTTCATCCCAATCATACCCATGCCATCAGCAATACCCCACCATTTATTCCCATCAGTCATCCACCACACCTTTCTTCTCCACCTCCAGCTCATCCCTGCCACTTCTCTCAGATGCCATCTTCCTGAAACTCATCATCTTCAACTCATAATATAGGATAGAATAACGTTTTATTAGCACAAAACTGAAACACAGCGTTTAACTACAAGATTTAGAGATTAACTACAGGTATAGCTTGATGCATAACAAAAATACGAAAAGGTACCCAATATCAGTTTTACGCCCACCGCCAGAATAAGTCCAAGACTTGTGGTCTGCGGTGGAGCCATTCGCCCAGTCCAAAGAGTAACTTAGACTCTATGAATTACTGACCACACCAGCCGTCAACCGTTGGTGAGAATGAGCAAAATACTAAAATGTAAGATGCGAGGGGAGCAACTTTAATATTCTTAAGACAGAAGATACCACACCAGAGAATCAACTTTACAATATGAAGTTGTTTACATTACCACAATGTCAGCATGTACAATCTTATCCAGAAGTCTTTAAGATGCGCGATACTCTCAATATTACTTATATTAATATTATATTTCCAAAACAAATACAGTGCTTTATATTATTATTATACGAACTGCCCTTATAAAATTCGGTATTTACTTTAGGAAGGGAAATATTTGAATTCAATGCATTTCTAGTGTGCGGAAGATTACCCAGATGATCCCACTTCTATATAACATTATGCAAGATTCCCTAATAAAAATGTTATCAACGTTACACACCTGGAATTCCTTGTACAAATTCTCAGAGGGAAATCTAAACGGTTTATTTAACAGGACCTTAATCAATCCATTTTGCACCGTTTTTAATGGTCTTAAATAAGTTTGTAAGTCCCACCCCAAGCTACAATACCATATTTTTTTTTTATTTTTACCATGGAATGTGCCAATCCATAGTGCACAGTACGCAAAAGATTTTGTGGGAGAAAGTCACGAATTACTTTGAATACATATAGCAGCTTACGCAGTCTTCCAACTAATAGTGTTATGTGTTGTTTAAATTTAGTTTACAATCAAAAGCTACACACAAGTAATTCACTCCATCAACAAAAGTCAACGAAGGGCAGGCACAGTTCAACTCCGTACCCAGTACTCAAATTGACTTTCCCAGTTATTTTAAAATTAATACAGTAAGTTTTATCGAAGTTTAGAATAAGTAAATTTAAATCAAACCATTGCCGTATCAAACCTAATTGTGCACTAACCGCTTTCGAAAGGGTATCGAAATTCCTGTCTCAAAAAATCAAGGCGGTGTCATCAGGATATCCCAAAATCTCCCCAGTAAGTCTAATGTTAAACAAATCATTAATATATAATATGAATAGGATTGGCCCCCAAAACTGTACCCTGCGGGACTCCACATAGCACTTCTCTAGGTTCACTAAAACAATCACGCTCAAGTCTTGTGACCTGAATTCGGCCCACCAGGTAGGATTGAATAATTTTCAGTGGAAGCCCACGAATACCATAACTGTGAAGCTTCTTTAGTAGATTTTCATGCTGAACACAGTCAAAGGCTTTTTTTACATCTAAAAAAAAAAAAAAAAAACCAACACATGAAGACCTTCATCACATCTACGTCCAATCAGATTATTTAACTCAAATAAGGCATTTTCAGTACTTAGTCCTTTCCTAAACCCAAATTGTCGCCTCGATAGAATGTTAAGATGCTTTAAGAATTCTAGTATTCTTCTTTTAAGGCATTTTTCGAGAATCTTAGATAACGCATAAGTTAGGGAAATTCGCCTGTAATTAGAAGTATATGCTTTATCGCCTCTTTCATAGAGGGGAATAACAACCGTATGTTTAAAAATAGTAGGGAATTTCCCCGTTTGAAAAACCAAATTAAATATAAAAGCAAGCGGGACGGATATACTATCAGAAACATTTCTTAGCACACAGTTAGTGACATTTCCCCACTAGTAGGAACAACTTAGCTTGACCTTATTTAAGAAGCCTTGAATCTCAGCCGACGTAACTGGGGACAAGAATAAAGACGCCCGTGGGGACAAAGAGGATCCAGTTTTATCTATGAGATCTGCAAATTTCGAAGCCGGGGGCGAATTTACTTTCTCCAGGATACTAGAACCAACATTAGCTAAATAACAATTGAATTGATTACAAATCTCGGTTTTATGCCGAATCTCACTACCATCCGATCTAGCCAAAGAAAGTATTTCCTTCGCACCGGGATCATTAATACCATGTACCTACTACGGATCCATCTAACAAATCCCATCTTTAATCATAAAAATCACCGACAGCTTCGACTGACCTAAGCACTTAGACAATCTAATTTTATAAGTGTACAACACAATAGGAATAAGTTTTTTTTTGCACATAACTGATAGATCCCGTGGATAGTAGTCCTCGAAGAGTAATCTTGAGGGGTACAGCTGAATGCCTTTAGGAACAGTATCTTTAATGCCTTTTTTTTTTTTTTTTGTACAACCATTATTTTCTTCATCAGGTGATGCAAATAGGGTAGCAGGGGGCAAAAGTGCGCAGCCTTTTTTTCAAGAACCTGAAGGGTTTAACGGTCGTAACATAAGGTAGCGCATGTGTTGTATTGGCATTGTGTGTAGCTTTTGATTGTAAACTAAATTTTAAGCAACCCATTACACTATTATTTGGAAAACTGCGTAAGCTGTAGTCGAAGTAATTCGTCACTTTCTCCCACAAAATCTTTTGCGTAGGTACTGTGTACTATGGATTGGCACATTCGTTGCCATTGGCAAAGATTAGTATCAGAAGAGGTGTTGAGCTGTTCATGTTTCCCTCGAACGTTTTTTGTTTGTAGATTTCAATGTCCTCCAGTATGATTAGTCTTCGTCCTTTTTGTCTTGCGTTTAGAAGTTTCATGGATTGTCTTATATGTTGAAGCCGCCAGAAGGCAGAGGCTTGTCCATTTCGTTTCAGCTCTGCCACTGTTAATAGGCCACTGTTGGTTAAAACTTCAGTGTTTGTTGTCGAACGACATCAAATAAATAGGAGTACCGGACTCAATGTTTCTCTCAAACGCCGCCGGATATGGTATCACTATGATAGAATCACCATCAAATAGTATTCAATCACATTAATGGAAAGTAGTCGGTTTTGCGGTGAGTAGTGCATGTTGATCTTGATCCTGTAACACTCTTGACAAACTTTATTATTCGTGTATTGCACAACAGTAATTATACGAATCAACTCACTCTTACACCACGAAGGTTCCGTGGTTTCAAATGGCGCTTTTTTTTTTTTTTTTTTTTTTTTTTTTTTTTTTTTTTTTTTTTTTCAGTGATATCCCCAATAGGCCTAATTCACTGCTCCCGACAAGGATTGAATGGATCGTCTAACTTAAAATAATAATTCAACACTATCAAATGGGTAATAACTATTATTCGGAATTACGATATGAAGAAGCTCTGCATACGTGACAAACATACACGTAATCGGGCTCTTCAAGCCGAAGTGCGCATTCCTCATGCACATAACCTAAACATTGAGGAAACGTATGCTGCCATCGAGAACATACATTACACTGAATCCATATTTCACTGTCTTCTGTCCTCGTTTGAAACTCTTTTGAACAAGATAAACAAATATTTTCCATTGATAGGGAATTTGCCAAAATATCATTGAAAATGACCATTCTTTGTGCGTCGCAGTCAATGCGAGCAGAAAGATTGCTGTTTTTCAAACATCTTTCAGCGTTGACCAATTGTCAACGCCGCAATTGTATCCATCCTGTTGCATAGGAGTTGTAAAATGGCGATAAGAATAAGACTTTAATTGGTATTTATCATTGCGACATCTATCAAATAGTAATTGAATTCCTTGCAAATATTTGATCCCTATGGTCCGGCACTGCTTCTCAGAAGCATTGAAGGAGCCACAGTAAGAAAACGTCCTAGCGCTGTGATCAATAATGAGGAGTGTCCAGTGATTGCGATTAATGTTTATTGGGACTACAAGGACCTCGTGTTCTCCAATCCTAGCGTTCATCAAATCCCGGTGGTAGTATTTCTCATCCAAGCAATATGTCCCCACAAAAGCTGGTAGGCCCATAGCTGGTCGAAAACTCCTACGTACGTATATTTGAATGGCCGCATATAACACCTTCAATTAGCCATTGCTTGCCAGTTCAAGTCTGAGGTGTATAATCTTTCGATTCCCCCATAATGTGACCTATATCTTGCTACAACGACAGCACGGAGGTTTTTGTCCATTTTTTTTTTCGTCAATACTAACGTAATAATTAACGTAAGATCAGGAATCAATCGACCATGAAGGGCAAAACAAAAAACGACAATTTTATCGAGTTGCGACGTTTAGAAGGGGGAATTTCTCCGTCCTCCTCAGGCTTCAAAACATGTATTCTTGACCAACACAAATACTGTACATTAACCTAACAGTAACCAACTATTACACATAGGCGCATCTACTATACATACTTCTATATTCGATCCACATAGACCGTGTCAGCATCTAACCACGTTAACGTGCCACCCTAGTAACCTTAACAAATTCATCCCCTAAAAAAAGAATTATCAAATTATCAAAAATGCAGGAAAGATTAACCACTAAACAATGTTTACTTTTACTTACAATTATATAGGAACTCGTTATACTATATATTCTATAGTTGCTAATGGTAACTAGTTGTACACTCCGTCAAGACTCATCAAATTTTTCAACACAAAAATAAATTAAAATATATAAAAAAACAATCTATCGACTAGCCACATGACTAGAAGAAATGACATTCGGGAACTAGTGCTTCTTCGTCGGAGACACTGAAAAGCACTTTAAACCCCTCGTCAACGATTGCAGTGAGACTTTCACTCAACAGTAAACAGCAGAAGTGCTTAAACTTCACGGTAAATTCGTTCCAAGTTTTGCACAACACCAACGTACAAATTGATGCAATCATGTGCTTTCTATTCTGCTTATTAAAATTAGCGTGCCTCGACACATCCTGGCCCACAGTTTTCACGAAGTGTGAGCAACACAACGAAATGAACACAATCCCTGCCTTTGGCGCTGAATTGTTAACTGCCCAATCGAAACATTTATCCAAGTAACTTTGCAGGCTCATTTCATTGAATACTTGTACAACAGACTTGATAATGGCAAGGCTCCAGTCACTTACATCTTTACTGATCAAATCAGATAATCTAAAGCTGGGCACACACATGCGCTACTTGCCAAGTTCCTAGCCGCTACTCGCCGAACTCCTAGTAGTGTGTATGGATACTCGCTACTTGCCGAGTAGCGAATTTTCGTACTTGTTTATACTCGGCTTCTTTTAGCGGGGACATTATACGCGTTACTCGCCGAGCTCCTAGTAGTGTGTATGGATATTCGCTACTCGCCAAGTAACGAATATTCGTACTCGGGGAGGCTGCATTTATTTTCGATGTCGTGCAAGTACCGAGCCAAGTAATAGTTTTCTTTCCGTTGATTTTTCCGTATCCCTTCTACACATCTCGAGTTTCCTGTGGTGATTTATGGTTGTGTGAGATTATTGACGGTTAAAAATATAGTAATTTCGTAATTGTCTTTATCCATGTGCATTATCGAAATAGACTAATGGATCAAATCAAAAGGATTGTGTTGGGCTCAGGAGATCGGTATGGCGTTTCCGCTTTAATTTGCGATTATGGCTACTCGAGCAAGTGCAAAAGTAAATTCGTACAGCCAGTGGGTTTGGGTGACTTTGTAGACGATTGTGGGAACGAGTGTATGAAGTTTGCAAAACGTTTTTCACTTTGGTACCTTTTTTTTTCGATCGGTTTTTTTAAAATTTCCCCCTCCCACTAGATTTGCGGATCAAATAAGCTTTCTAATGACCCGTCAATGTTTTAAATTAATTGTCAGTAACGCCCTAAAACATAGCCCGTATTACAGAAAATCGTGATGTTCAGAGGGGAATGGTACCCTGAAAGCAAACTATGAAAATTGCACTGAGGTTACGGTCCAGTCTCCGTTTCGAACTCAGAACCTCAGGCAGAAAGAGCAGCTATTTGGTCCTACGGCCCAAAGATCCGGCCCGCTAGAAGTCCGGCAACATGCAGCTGATGAGACCAGGACCATTCATAGGTATCTTGGGTAGCTGATGGTCTGAACGGTCGAAATGGAGGCTCGGTGCAATTTTCATGATTCACCGGTGGTTCTAACTCAAACGTCATTCGCGTTCATCACAGGAAGCGACTCCAACTCGATTCGAAATTAAAGCAAATTTCAAACTCGATAATCAAAGCCAAATTAAATTACTTTAAAATGGGATCGTAAATAGAAAAAAGTAAACACGCATTGCCGTGCAGTATTTTACATTTTAGTAAATGAAATTGTTCAATTCACGAAACAATAAACTTTTTGCCCATTTCGTGTAGGCAGTTTCACTACTGCTGCCTCCCGAATTCGAGTTTCTCGAGGTAAAACAATTTTTGGTCTCCGATTTCAAAAATTCAATTTTTTTAACAATTCCGTTTTATTATACAACAACAACAATACTGAATCTGAAATTTGAATAAGTAATTCCGTGTTGGATAATTGGTCCTAAACTGAACTTGACCTCCAACTCCGGCAGTTAGCCTCAGTTGCTGCAGTGACAACAGTCTTTTGTCATTCATTTCAACGAGCTGCTTGCACGAATTTTCATCGTTTCCTAGGAGACTATCGTACTTGGCAAGTCACGCATGTGTGTGCCAAGGTACTTGTGAATAGCCAAGTAGCAAGCAAAGTAAGCTTGCTACTTGCCGAACATTCGGTACTTGGCAAGTAGCGCATGTGTGTGCCCAGCTTTTTGAGAGTAGTGGTCAGGAGATAATGTCTCAACATCACTCCTCACCACAACAGTCTGCGAGGTAACGGTCAACTTCAACGTTCTGCACCCCTCATTCTTGCAGTAACCGTACACAACCATGAAGGATTGCAACTTCTTAACCCTTTTCACACAAAAGACACATGAGACTCCGTTATCGAGTAGCAATTTCCTGAGGATGTTCGTGTAATTAAAACTGAACTGCCGCGTATCCTTCAACAATAGGGAACACTTCATTTTCTCAGACAGCTCTATTTTCTTTAAGAAGCAATCAATTTTTTTTTCTGCGTTTTAGAGGAACATTGGGCTCACCTTTGTCTTCTACGTCATCACGTCTCTGGTCGACTTTGTCATCATGTGGCGGAACAGCAGCTATTTCACTAGTGCTGTCATTGGTTGACGACATTTCTGACTTGTCACCATCAATTGTTATACAACCAACACTACGATTGACATCATCATCATCATTTAGTTCGACGGCTTGAGGGGTATCATTCCCTAAATTTTTTTCCAAAACCTTGTCACGAATTCCATGCCCGTCCCTGTTTTATTTGCAACGGATCTTTTGGGCCACCACAGAAAATTGCTTTCGATGTTTGTCGACGCTTTGCCACAGCAAGTGTTTTTGGCCCAATCGTTCAACAACAAAAAGAGACATCGGTCTTGACATATTGAGCGGTGGACTGGATAATCCATAGTCGCCACTCAAAATTTCAGCGAGACCGGAAACTATCTCTTCCTCTGGCAAAATGAGAATTGTTCACCTAACGGCATTTCTTCGGAGTTGAATACCTAATGGCAAATCGTCAACAGACGTGTTGTTCCGTTACCTATAATGAAAACCATATTAATTCAACGATTACTCATCAACAAACTACAACTCAACTACAAACTACAACTAAGTGCAAAAGCAATAACTTGAAACCTACCTAGGCCGGATGTTTGTCGGTTTTGAGTAGCCTACTACATGTAATTTAAAAGTCCCATTTTGATACCCGTAACGGACTTGTTCCGTGTTGATGGATATCAATCCTTTCGCGGGGATCGTTTCCTTTTACATGAGCGTTCTCCGGCTTGCGAATGACAGACCTCACCAAAGGACCGGAGTGGTAATTACGCTCGTTCAATGGGGATTACGTTATCGGACACACCTTCTAGCCAACGACTTTACGGGCATGCAATGGGTTAGGGGCTTCCCAAGTCCGGTCAGAAGAGGGTGGCGTCTCCTTTCTTTTCTAGCTAACCCTGCTCTCGACGTGCTTGGTCCGTCCAAAATGTCTGCTTGTCTGACATCAAGGTGTGCAGTTGTACTCCACTAGACTCGAAAATTCAGTCATAGTGGGGCACCTAGCTACACACCCATATAGCAACATTTGTTACAAAAACGTTTTTGTAACGTTTACAAGTTTCAGTTTGGTTGCAGTTGCCAATGTACCGTAACAATAACGGTTCAAAAACGTTTCCTTGCTACGATGACAGTTTGGTATCGTTGAAACGAAACTGTTACGTTTTATAAGATTGCTTTGGAAACGTTACATTATTTCAGTTAATGAAACGTTGCATGAACGTTCTCCGTGAAACCAATATATATTTTTTGTAACCATTAAATTGTTATTATGTTCTTTCATAAAAGCAGAGCTTCAAAAGAAAAAAAAATGTACATGGAAAAATGGGATATTAGTTTACCCTTGATTATTCAATGATTAGTCAATATTATCCTGGAGCCTGGAGCTGAATTTCTTTATTTGGAATCAGTAGCACTTCCTTGACTCTCCGTTTAGTTTGAAGAAGTAAATAAGTAATAAAATAAGTAAAATAAAAAATAAGTACCTACTTTCCGATAAATAAAGAAATCATCGGATTGAAGTATTTGGATTTGGAGTTTGGTTTGGAGTAAAATCGTGTTACGCTGACGTCATAGCACGCATCATGGATAACCAATCAATCAACCATATACCCTCATGGATAATCATGGAGGATCCATATCATGGATAACCAGTCAATACGTTACTGTTTCAAGTTTTTGCAACTATTTTGAAACGTTTCCGTAGTTGATTGTGCTATTAGGGCAGGGACCTCCCTAGACAATATTATCTGCTGCTAAAGTCGTACCTGGCCAATAGACACTTCAGGGTGAAGCAAGACGACAAATACTCGGACCTAAAGGCCATATCAGCGGGAGTACCTCAAGGCAGCGTTCTCGGACCAGTCCTCTACTTATTGTACACAAGGGATCTACCATCAAGTGACGATGTCACTATTGCCACATTCGCCGATGATACAGCCATTGGAGAAAACATTGAGCAAGCTACAAGGAAACTGTAAACAACTGTTGACAAGGTTGTGAAGTGGACTAAAACATGGAAAGTGAAGCTAAATGAAAACAAATCAGCTCATGTGAATTTCACCAACCGCAAAATTGCCACCCTGGACGTCAATATTAATTCGAGTAAGGTTCCGTATGTTGAGTCAGTAAAATATTTAGGTATGACACTTGACTCCAAGCTGAATTGGAAGAAGCACCTACAAAAGAAGAAAGAGGAGCTCAACATCAAGTTCAGGAGTATGTATTGGCTAATGGGAAGGAAGTCCCAATTAACTCTACACAACAAAATTCTCATATATAAACAAATTCTGCGGCCTATATGGACGTATGGAATACAGCTTTGGGGCTGTACTAAGAAAACAAATGCTAAAATAATCCAAACCTATCAAAACAAGGTGCTGCGCAGCATTGTGAACGCGCCATGGTACATGCGGAACGATGACATTCATCAAGACCTGAAAATGGAAACTGTTGGCGAAACCATTGCCAAATTCGCTCGGAAGCATCAAAGACTCCTCCTCAAACATAAAAACCCAGAGATGTCGAATGTCCTGAATAATAAGAACGAACTCCGGAGACTCAAGAGAAATAAACCGTCGGACCTCGTAGTGTTGTGTTGACGTTTGTAGTGCGTGTGAACCTAGTGCACTAAATTAATTATAATACAAACAAAGGATGTGACTTGTTGAATGACTATCCTAATAGTGAACTAAGTTATGAGATTTGATATTGCTAGATGAACTATGATTTTGCTTAATTTGTTCAGTTGCAATAAAATATCACGGAAAAAAAAATAGTGGGGCACCTACCCATCAAAATATACAATGGAAAAGTACTTTCCCTGGTAGAAAAGTTGAGCAGAATTTCTGTTTCTGTGACCTATTCTGGCCAGAATTTCCGTTGCTAGCTCCAAGGAATGACTACTGGCTAGAAACAGTCCGAAATCTAGCAAAAAAAAGACTTGTCTAGAAAAACGATGGAAAATCTGTGACCCTTTATCGCAATTCTTTCTGCCTGGAATTCCGTCACGCATTCTGGGCAAATATAGGCCAGAAAATATTACACGCGCATGTGCCCTGAAAGACAATGGATTAAACACTACAGCTTCTGGCCAGAAAAGTTGGCCAGATTCTTGCATGCATGTATCTATAACTAGGATGTATGTATCTATGTAACTACTCATCCTATGCACGCCCATCACGCCCAGCTCACAGAATCATCTAGTAACAAACTTTGTTCAAGGGTCAGTTTGGAGGCGTCGAAAAATGGATCATGATGGCAAAATAGTTTTTCCACTGATTTTGTTTTTCGACGGCTAACGAAACTGCCAATGTCTTAGGGAGTCACTCTGGGGTGCACAAGTTGGGTGCATTGTACGGTTCTGTAGCTTGTTTGCCCCTCCCCACTATTCTGCTACTTTACAGTGCATTTTTCTTGTTCTGCTTCTTCATTCGTCTGATGGGTCGAAATTCGGTAATTCTGTTGTATTCCAGCCCGTAATTGACGAAATGAATTATTTGTCGAAGGCATCCAATTTGACTTGCCTGGGGGCCTATTCTCTAACAACAAGCAATATTTTTTTCGCCAGCCATGTGTTTATTTCATTCATTTGTTTGAAGAAAATTAATGAAATAAACATATGACTTCGAAAAAGCTATTGCTTCGGAGTTAGAGAATAAGCCCCCTGGCTTCTACGGGAAAATTTATTTTGAACTGGGGGTGATCGTTGCTTACAATCTTGGATGGCACCAAATAACCGGATTAGTCGAAAGTTTTTCTGCAACTTTCCCTTGCAGAATTTGTAAAGTCGAAAGGCGGGTAATGCAGACGTTATGCCTTGAGGATGACACATTGTTGAGAAACTGTGCTGCTGATAGCATTTGTGAGAAAGCTGAGGCCGGGGATTGCAGCAAGGAGATTATAAGCGTGTGGGATCGCATTGATGATTCATCACTCTAGTGGGGGCAGGCAGAAACATTAACAATAGAATCTTTGCTTTTGATTACGGTACTGATCAAGGCATCAAACCCTGCCCCATTTTTCTAGAACATTTGAAGCAAGGGACATTGAAACAGTCAGCTTCTGAAATGATTGTATTGGTGAGATACTTAGGCTTGCTTGTTGGTGATTTCATTCCCTCCACTGAACCATCGTGGGATCTTTATTTGACCTTATGATAAGTTGTAGACCTTGTTATGTCCAGAATTACCTCACCTGAGCAAAATGTTCTTCTGAAAACTTTAATATCTGAGCTTAATTCTTTGTACTTGATGCCATCCAAATGTAAATTGAAACCGAAATTTCATTTTTTGCTCCACTATCACAGAATGGCTGACAAATTTGGCCCTCTGATCAATTTGTGGTCGATAAGATTTGAATCGAAGCATAGGGCATCAAAAATGTACCCCAGAGCCTCTTCTAACAAACGCAATCTCACTAAATCAATAGCTATAAAACATCAACTTCAGATGGTGAAATTGTTCAGCACGCGGAGCCCAATTCTTCTTGTTGAATCGGGGACTAAAAAAAAGTTGGTTGCGCTGATGAACGGTACATTTATAGCCAACTTGTAGTAGAAACTGAAGAGAAAAATATTTACAGAATTCCGTGGATTAAAATTAAAGGAACTAAATACTTGAAGAGAAGAATTGAAGTTTGACATTATAAAAAAAATGTACGTATCTGAAGCTGATGAGGTTATTTTACTTTGCCAACAATTGCGAAACTTATAATTTCGTGAGCATTATCACGGCTTTGAAACTGAGCCCACTGATGATTTTTTTTACACTATCCTGCACAAAATCGTTAGCCACATTCCCAACAATTTGAATATAATGCCTAATGGTAAAAGGATAGTACCTGTAAGAGATGCATTGTAATTTTACACTTACTTAATTTTTACTTTTCTTTTTTAAATAATCTGAAAATAAATGTATTGATTCACAAAAATAGCTAAGTTTAAAATTAATGCTCTTCTACTTTTGTTCCAGGCTTGATGCTACGACTTTGTGAACGGCGTAAAAACTTATTATTTCAGTGGAAGAAAATCAGGTTGATACGTGCATGGGCTGATTATTACGCATGTTAATCGGTACTTCATAAAAAGTGTCAAGGTGCAGAAGAGGTAGCAGTTAACTCTAGCTGACTACGTAGTCAAGTCCGTCTATTCATTTGTCTGAATCAAGCTATTGCTAATGTGATAACTAATCACAAACAGCTCAAAAGGAAAGACGATTTCGCAGCCTCACACGAGAGTAAATTAAAGCTGCTACTGTACAGTGGCTACAGCATCTTGATGCTTTTTAATGACCATCTCATTCAGCGTGGAAACCTGGCCTAATTGGACTCTGCCTGATTTGTCATTCTACTGAAATAATATAGATTATATTTACTTGATGAAGTCGTAGAAACAGCCAAATAGTACTGTAAACTCAAATATTTTTGTCCAAACGAAGCAATTAAAGTTGATTTAACTAATAATTGCACGCCCCTCCTACTTTTCAAAAGGTAACGTCAACCCTACTTTTACCAAACTGTTTGGTAGGGTGGGTAGGAAAAGGTTCATTTTACCGAAAATTATTGGTAGATTAAACCGAAATTATTTCACAAAGAACCTAGTTTAAAGCCATTCGTACTGAACGACATGGTTACTTTTGATCTTGAAATGAGTAAAACGAGAAGGCATTTAGGTTGTTTTAACTAAACTTATTGGCTAGAGTAAATATGGAGTTCAGGTGGTGCTACCATTTTATAAGGTACAGTCCACCAATTGTTTGGTGAAACCACCAAACCACTTACTTCATTTGGTTTGGTAAATCTAACCAACCACAAGTTAGTTTTACCTCACGCCGATACAGTAAGATCAGCTATTCTAACAGTTGATTCAAACAAGAACCGTTTACTATATTTGGTGATGTACCTTTAATCTACCGATTGAGTAGTCACTTTTTTCACCATAATTTTTGGTTCGTACCGTCCTATATCATTGTTACCAGTGATCTCCAAACTTTTCGAGAGGTTACTCGTGAAGAGATTAAAAGCCATAGTCAAAGACAAGGAGCTTATCCCCAATCACCAGTTCGGGTTCAGGGAAAAGCACTCCACTATTGATCAAGTGCATCGCATCACTCGGGTGATTGAGAACTCTTTAGAGAGGAAGCAAGTTCCTTGATGTTTCCCAAGCATTTGCTAAAGTCTGGCATCAGGGTCTGCTGTACAAACTTAGAAGAAACTTGCCGGACCAATACTTCCACATTCTCAAGTCGTACCTCTCAGAAAGACACTTCAGGTTGAAGCACGAAGAAGTGTATTCATCATTAAAGAGGATAAATGCGGGAGTACCTCAAGGCAGCGTTCTCGGACCAGTCCTCTACTTATTGTACACAAGGGATCTACCATCAAGTGACGATGTCACTATTGCCACATTCGCCGATGATACAGCCATTGGAGAAAACATTGAGCAAGCTACAAGGAAACTGTAAACAACTGTTGACAAGGTTGTGAAGTGGACTAAAACATGGAAAGTGAAGCTAAATGAAAACAAATCAGCTCATGTGAATTTCACCAACCGCAAAATTGCCACCCTGGACGTCAATATTAATTCGAGTAAGGTTCCGTATGTTGAGTCAGTAAAATATTTAGGTATGACACTTGACTCCAAGCTGAATTGGAAGAAGCACCTACAAAAGAAGAAAGAGGAGCTCAACATCAAGTTCAGGAGTATGTATTGGCTAATGGGAAGGAAGTCCCAATTAACTCTACACAACAAAATTCTCATATATAAACAAATTCTGCGGCCTATATGGACGTATGGAATACAGCTTTGGGGCTGTACTAAGAAAACAAATGCTAAAATAATCCAAACCTATCAAAACAAGGTGCTGCGCAGCATTGTGAACGCGCCATGGTACATGCGGAACGATGACATTCATCAAGACCTGAAAATGGAAACTGTTGGCGAAACCATTGCCAAATTCGCTCGGAAGCATCAAAGACTCCTCCTCAAACATAAAAACCCAGAGATGTCGAATGTCCTGAATAATAAGAACGAACTCCGGAGACTCAAGAGAAATAAACCGTCGGACCTCGTAGTGTTGTGTTGACGTTTGTAGTGCGTGTGAACCTAGTGCACTAAATTAATTATAATACAAACAAAGGATGTGACTTGTTGAATGACTATCCTAATAGTGAACTAAGTTATGAGATTTGATATTGCTAGATGAACTATGATTTTGCTTAATTTGTTCAGTTGCAATAAAATATCACGGAAAAAAAAATAGTGGGGCACCTACCCATCAAAATATACAATGGAAAAGTACTTTCCCTGGTAGAAAAGTTGAGCAGAATTTCTGTTTCTGTGACCTATTCTGGCCAGAATTTCCGTTGCTAGCTCCAAGGAATGACTACTGGCTAGAAACAGTCCGAAATCTAGCAAAAAAAAGACTTGTCTAGAAAAACGATGGAAAATCTGTGACCCTTTATCGCAATTCTTTCTGCCTGGAATTCCGTCACGCATTCTGGGCAAATATAGGCCAGAAAATATTACACGCGCATGTGCCCTGAAAGACAATGGATTAAACACTACAGCTTCTGGCCAGAAAAGTTGGCCAGATTCTTGCATGCATGTATCTATAACTAGGATGTATGTATCTATGTAACTACTCATCCTATGCACGCCCATCACGCCCAGCTCACAGAATCATCTAGTAACAAACTTTGTTCAAGGGTCAGTTTGGAGGCGTCGAAAAATGGATCATGATGGCAAAATAGTTTTTCCACTGATTTTGTTTTTCGACGGCTAACGAAACTGCCAATGTCTTAGGGAGTCACTCTGGGGTGCACAAGTTGGGTGCATTGTACGGTTCTGTAGCTTGTTTGCCCCTCCCCACTATTCTGCTACTTTACAGTGCATTTTTCTTGTTCTGCTTCTTCATTCGTCTGATGGGTCGAAATTCGGTAATTCTGTTGTATTCCAGCCCGTAATTGACGAAATGAATTATTTGTCGAAGGCATCCAATTTGACTTGCCTGGGGGCCTATTCTCTAACAACAAGCAATATTTTTTTCGCCAGCCATGTGTTTATTTCATTCATTTGTTTGAAGAAAATTAATGAAATAAACATATGACTTCGAAAAAGCTATTGCTTCGGAGTTAGAGAATAAGCCCCCTGGCTTCTACGGGAAAATTTATTTTGAACTGGGGGTGATCGTTGCTTACAATCTTGGATGGCACCAAATAACCGGATTAGTCGAAAGTTTTTCTGCAACTTTCCCTTGCAGAATTTGTAAAGTCGAAAGGCGGGTAATGCAGACGTTATGCCTTGAGGATGACACATTGTTGAGAAACTGTGCTGCTGATAGCATTTGTGAGAAAGCTGAGGCCGGGGATTGCAGCAAGGAGATTATAAGCGTGTGGGATCGCATTGATGATTCATCACTCTAGTGGGGGCAGGCAGAAACATTAACAATAGAATCTTTGCTTTTGATTACGGTACTGATCAAGGCATCAAACCCTGCCCCATTTTTCTAGAACATTTGAAGCAAGGGACATTGAAACAGTCAGCTTCTGAAATGATTGTATTGGTGAGATACTTAGGCTTGCTTGTTGGTGATTTCATTCCCTCCACTGAACCATCGTGGGATCTTTATTTGACCTTATGATAAGTTGTAGACCTTGTTATGTCCAGAATTACCTCACCTGAGCAAAATGTTCTTCTGAAAACTTTAATATCTGAGCTTAATTCTTTGTACTTGATGCCATCCAAATGTAAATTGAAACCGAAATTTCATTTTTTGCTCCACTATCACAGAATGGCTGACAAATTTGGCCCTCTGATCAATTTGTGGTCGATAAGATTTGAATCGAAGCATAGGGCATCAAAAATGTACCCCAGAGCCTCTTCTAACAAACGCAATCTCACTAAATCAATAGCTATAAAACATCAACTTCAGATGGTGAAATTGTTCAGCACGCGGAGCCCAATTCTTCTTGTTGAATCGGGGACTAAAAAAAAAGTTGGTTGCGCTGATGAACGGTACATTTATAGCCAACTTGTAGTAGAAACTGAAGAGAAAAATATTTACAGAATTCCGTGGATTAAAATTAAAGGAACTAAATACTTGAAGAGAAGAATTGAAGTTTGACATTATAAAAAAAATGTACGTATCTGAAGCTGATGAGGTTATTTTACTTTGCCAACAATTGCGAAACTTATAATTTCGTGAGCATTATCACGGCTTTGAAACTGAGCCCACTGATGATTTTTTTTACACTATCCTGCACAAAATCGTTAGCCACATTCCCAACAATTTGAATATAATGCCTAATGGTAAAAGGATAGTACCTGTAAGAGATGCATTGTAATTTTACACTTACTTAATTTTTACTTTTCTTTTTTAAATAATCTGAAAATAAATGTATTGATTCACAAAAATAGCTAAGTTTAAAATTAATGCTCTTCTACTTTTGTTCCAGGCTTGATGCTACGACTTTGTGAACGGCGTAAAAACTTATTATTTCAGTGGAAGAAAATCAGGTTGATACGTGCATGGGCTGGATTATTACGCATGTTAATCGGTACTTCATAAAAAGTGTCAAGGTGCAGAAGAGGTAGCAGTTAACTCTAGCTGACTACGTAGTCAAGTCCGTCTATTCATTTGTCTGAATCAAGCTATTGCTAATGTGATAACTAATCACAAACAGCTCAAAAGGAAAGACGATTTCGCAGCCTCACACGAGAGTAAATTAAAGCTGCTACTGTACAGTGGCTACAGCATCTTGATGCTTTTTAATGACCATCTCATTCAGCGTGGAAACCTGGCCTAATTGGACTCTGCCTGATTTGTCATTCTACTGAAATAATATAGATTATATTTACTTGATGAAGTCGTAGAAACAGCCAAATAGTACTGTAAACTCAAATATTTTTGTCCAAACGAAGCAATTAAAGTTGATTTAACTAATAATTGCACGCCCCTCCTACTTTTCAAAAGGTAACGTCAACCCTACTTTTACCAAACTGTTTGGTAGGGTGGGTAGGAAAAGGTTCATTTTACCGAAAATTATTGGTAGATTAAACCGAAATTATTTCACAAAGAACCTAGTTTAAAGCCATTCGTACTGAACGACATGGTTACTTTTGATCTTGAAATGAGTAAAACGAGAAGGCATTTAGGTTGTTTTAACTAAACTTATTGGCTAGAGTAAATATGGAGTTCAGGTGGTGCTACCATTTTATAAGGTACAGTCCACCAATTGTTTGGTGAAACCACCAAACCACTTACTTCATTTGGTTTGGTAAATCTAACCAACCACAAGTTAGTTTTACCTCACGCCGATACAGTAAGATCAGCTATTCTAACAGTTGATTCAAACAAGAACCGTTTACTATATTTGGTGATGTACCTTTAATCTACCGATTGAGTAGTCACTTTTTTCACCATAATTTTTGGTTCGTACCGTCCTATATCATTGTTACCAGTGATCTCCAAACTTTTCGAGAGGTTACTCGTGAAGAGATTAAAAGCCATAGTCAAAGACAAGGAGCTTATCCCCAATCACCAGTTCGGGTTCAGGGAAAAGCACTCCACTATTGATCAAGTGCATCGCATCACTCGGGTGATTGAGAACTCTTTAGAGAGGAAGCAAGTTCCTTGATGTTTCCCAAGCATTTGCTAAAGTCTGGCATCAGGGTCTGCTGTACAAACTTAGAAGAAACTTGCCGGACCAATACTTCCACATTCTCAAGTCGTACCTCTCAGAAAGACACTTCAGGTTGAAGCACGAAGAAGTGTATTCATCATTAAAGAGGATAAATGCTGGTGTTCCCCAAGGAAGTGTACTTGGGCCGCTGCTGTATCTCCTCTATACGAACGACGTCCCTAGCAGTGGGGACACAACAATTGCAACGTTTGCAGACGACACAGCCCTACTGGCGGTTGCAGAGTCTGTTGAAGAAGCAACATCACAACTACAGCACACAGTAAATAATGTATGTCAATGGGCCAAAAAATGGCGACTAAAACTGAACGAACTCAAGTCCTCACACATCTACTTCACAAACAAGAAAATAATCAATATACCAATAATTATCAACGGACAACAGGTACCCATAGTAAACACCGCTAAATACCTGGGTATGACACTCGACACTAAGCTTAAATGGAAAGAGCACGTTAAGAAGAAAAATGAAGAACTAAAACTGAAGTTTAGAAGACTGTTTCGGTTACTTGGTAGGCACTCTGAGCTCTCCATCCATAACCAATTGCTAATATATAGACAAGTGCTGAAGCCAGTATGGACGTATGGAATTCAGCTCTGGGGTTGTACAAAAAAGACCAATATTAAGGTCATACAAACATTCCAGAACAAGGTACTGAGGAGCATTGTCAATGCCCCCTGGTATGTTCGCAATGATGACCTCCACCGAGACCTCAAGGTGGAAACCGTAAAAGAAGTAATTGAGCAGCATGCGCTCAAACACCAACACCGTCTTCGGGAGCATATGAACCCGGAAGCACTTCGCCTCCTGGACAACGGTGACGTCGTCAGGCGGCTACAGCGGACAAAACCCATGGACCTTGTGGTGTCGCGGTAGTGACAGTGAGGTGCGTGCGTGCTCGTAGGAGGAAGGCCACTGGGTCATGAACTCCAATAATGTTGTAAATTGTATACAGGGTGGTCGGTTTTGACTTGTACAAAAAAAAATGGGTGAAATTAGACCTCATTTGTGATCGAAAATACCCCACCGGCTATGGTCCGAAAATCAAAACTATTCGAGATATGATTTTTTGAATGATTTTTAAGGCTTAAGTCTCTTTTCTCGGAAAAATGCGAGTTGCTCGCTTCCAAGTAAACGTTTTACAACTTTTGACGACAGATTCGGAAAGAGCACAATTTTTTCTATCGGGAAAAGATATTTAAACTCAAATTGTTCGCTTTTGGTGGCCTTGACAGCTATTCAAACTGGGCAAAATCCGGAATTTTCAATTTTCCAACAAACGTCAACCCCAACTATTTTACGCTAAATCTCTTCAAATCGGCTTCCCAAGGTCAGGAAAACTTCTTCAATGTGTCCTCTTTAAAATCACTCTCTAAAATTATTTTAGTTAATGGGCAGTTTTTCTGCGCAAATTATCATTTTCTAAAAAAAATAAGGTATTTCTTCCTTCAAAACCGCAAGTTCAGGGTAGTTTTGAACATCAACATTTCAACAACTCTTGCGCTGTAATTTTTTTGTTTGACGAGAGAAACCATCATAAAAATCATTTAAAGTCTTCATTTACATGAAACTTATCGTATTCGTCTTTATTGTCGCTCCGGCAGCTGGCTACCGGATAAATCAAAGAGGGCAGAAATGGCTAATTTTAAAGAAATTTATGATTTGCACATTCTCATTCAAAACGTATTTTATTTTAACATGTTTTCAAAGTGCATTCCATTGCTGCGGATATACTGTCTTGCTCGTTTTCTCATTTCTTTGACCGTTACTTCGTCAGCGTCGAGTCACGAACACTTTGGGCTGCCTGCCCAATTCTTTCGCGTAAGTCCTCTTTAGTCGTAACCGATGTCGAATACACCTTAATGGCACGTTATCACTGATGGGAATAGTGTTGATTTTTAATTTGTTTGGTAGGTACCTACCTGTTCCTTCATTGTACCCCACAAGAAGAAATCCATAGGCGTAAGATCTGGAGATCTTGCTGGCCAGGGAACCACTCCTCCACGACCTATCCACCTCGGAAAAGTTTCTCCAAGGTGTTGCCGGACCTGAGCAGAGTAGTGAGGAGGGGCGCCATCTTGTTGGAAGATGATGCTCTCTCTCACCTCCGCGTCGAGGGGACGAAGAAGAAGGGGAAGTTCCTCACGAAGAAAATTAAGATACCTAAATGAAAGCCTACTTTTAAGATGAAGAAAAACAACAAAAATGTTTAAAAAATCATAGGAATGGGTACCTCTCTCCATTTAGAACTCCGTCGAAGAAGTGGGGGCCAATTAGTTGGACGCCTATGATTCCGGCCCAGATATTAAGGCTGAACCTTCTCTGGACAGAATGAACGCGAGCCAAACGTGGATTTTCTGACGCCCAATGGTGGAGGTTGTGTTGATTGAATATCCCTTCCCTCGTGAAGAGTGATTCATCGGTCCATAAGATTTTCTTTAAAAAGTGATGCTCCTCAATATCGCTGTTCAGGAGCCAACGACAAAAATTAACGCGCGGAGCAAAATCACTATTCAGAAGCTCTTGAACGGGTGTGAAACGGTATGCGCGGTATTTGTTTTTT
Source organism: Corythucha ciliata (assembly GCA_038030265.1). Taxonomy (NCBI): domain Eukaryota; kingdom Metazoa; phylum Arthropoda; class Insecta; order Hemiptera; family Tingidae; genus Corythucha; species Corythucha ciliata. The sequence goes on from CM075939.1 coordinate 5,040,887, forward strand.
TTTTCAGGATCTTCATCACCTTCCACCGACTTACACCCGTCTCCCGCTCAAGCTCCCGTGTACTTATTCCGGGCCGATTGTCCACTTCTTCAAGCACCATTTCTTCTGTTTGAACGCCTCCCGCTCTCGCCCCTACCTCGTGACTACTAGAAAAGATCGAACTTTCCGAAATTCGTCGGTGAACTGAGGCAAATGTCCTGTAGTCAGGGATACGCCGATTAGGGTATCGTTCAGCGTACAGCCTCTGAGCCAACCTAGAATTTCCGTCGGCCATGGCCGTAAACGAAATGAATGTCAGCGTAATGACTTGCCGAATACATTTTGAACGCTTTAAATGCACGAGTGAGACGTGAAACTGAAATGCTTGGGGAGACTAAGAAAGAAGCTCGAGTGGACTTTGGTACAATGCATTGAAATCTTAAAATTGTCTCCAATACTACTGCCCGTATTTCTCAACGCTCTTTGAGGAGTGCACGAGTCAATAACGTGTAGAAGCAAGCAATTTAGAATGTGAAAATCATAAATTTCTTTAAAAATTAGCCATTTCTGCCCTCTTTGATTTATCCGGTAGCCAGCTGCCGGAGCGACAATAAAGACGAATACGATAAGTTTCATGTAAATGAAGACTTTAAATGATTTTTATGGTGGTTTCTCTCGTCAAACAAAAAAATTACAGCGCAAGAGTTGTTGAAATGTTGATGTTCAAAACTACCCTGAACTTGCGGTTTTGAAGGAAGAAATACCTTATTTTTTTAGAAAATGATAATTTGCGCAGAAAAACTGCCCATTAACTAAAATAATTTTAGAGAGTGATTTTGAAGAGGACACATTGAAGAAGTTTTCCTGACCTTGGGAAGCCGATTTGAAGAGATTTAGCGTAAAATGGTTTGGGTTGACGTTTGTTGGAAAATTGAAAATTCCGGATTTTGCCCAGTTTGAATAGCTGTCAAGGCCACCAAAAGCGAACAATTTGAGTTTGAATATCTTTTCCTGATAGAAAAAATTGTGCTCTTTCCGAATCTGTCGTCAAAAGTTGTAAAACGTTTACTTGGAAGCGAGCAACTCGCATTTTTCCGAGAAAAGTGACTTAAGCCTTAAAAATCATTCAAAAAATCATATCTCGAATAGTTTTGATTTTCGGACCATAGCCGGTGGGGTATTTTCGATCACAAATGAGGTCTAATTTCACCCTTTTTTTTTGTACAAGTCAAAACCGACCACCCTGTATAAGTAAATTAACTTGATGGGCTCAGGCTCAGTTGTTATAATACAGATACCTATTAATAAAGATATCTAAAAATGAAAAAAAAAAAAAAAAAAAAAAAAAAAAATTTTGGTTGGAAACACCTAAATTCGGTTACATTTACCTGGATATTTTTTTCCGTGATGGGAAAAAAGTGTACCGGTGAATTGGCACATGGATAGAAGGATATCAACGGTTGCAGCCCGATTGGTGCATTTGGTGATTCTTAAATAAATTTCTAAGATCTTCAATGGGGGATAGATGGTACGAGGGGAAATGACGTCAATCCCTAGTTTTGAAGCATGTGGTGTGGCACTCCAACATTTTTTGTTAACAAATAACAAGAAAAATTGTCCCCCTGAAAATGTGTTTTACCCCCCTCTTCCTCACACCATCCATTTCATTAAATAGGTTTTGATGCTATCAAATCCCCACTCAAAATTTTTAAAAATTCACTCTAAAAAAAAAGAGCCCTCTTCTAGAAACACCAGTGCTTGAAAAATCTTTGAATTTTTAGGACGATATTGTGGAGTTACGTAATAACAAAAGGTCGAAAAAAGATATGTCTCTCTACTCTCCAAAAACTGTTCACGAAGTGGAGAGACATATCTTTTTTCGACCTTTTTGCTTGAAAAATGTGCAAGTTCCCCATTTATACTCTTTGTTTTTGTAACCACATAGAACGAAATCGGTTGAATTCGAGTGGGGGTTCAAGGAAGAGTAAAGAATTTAAATAGATAAAAGAGTTGTGCAAGTCCGGGATAGAACTTAAGCATCTCACACTACTTTTGGTTTATTACTAACGGGAATGGGGGGGGGGGGGGGGTGTAGTTCACTCAAAGGGTCTCACCTACTTTTCGGCGCAAGAGCCGCCACTACCCAGTATGTCTATTCGTAATGTCGTCCCGGACTACTCCGAGCAGCACGAGATTGTGTAACCTCGTGGGTCATCATGTGGAGTAACACGAACAAGTAATGGAAGGTTAGTACTTTCCATTACTAATAGTGCAGCTCCGGACGACAAACGAATTAGACCTAATAGTTCACTTTTGCTACTCAAAACCGATACTACCCTATAATAATGGCCCGAGTCTTGTTACAGTTCGACAATTGGGGGGGGGGCGGTAGTAACGTAGGGATTTGTACTATGTATTTCGAAATCAATGGACAACTGAACCTACCCGTTAAGGGGGAGTTGTACATGTGTTTCCTCGACCCCCCTCCAATCATACCTCGCCTACTCCGCGTTACGGATATTACCGCCGTATTTCTGCACCAATCGTGGACTTCAAGGGCTCATTCAAATCTTCAGGAAATTCCGCACAACCTTACGATCTTGCTTTCCTAAATAAGTCGTCGACAGAGTGTGAATTTTCAAGGTAAAAGTTTATGTGCGTTTTACAGTTATTTTAGGGATGAAATATGAAAAAGGAAGAACGTACGGTTGTATCGGATACAACAATGGAACGTACGGTCCATTGTTGCATATACGCATGAAAATTAGAATTGTGCCATTAGTAGAAATGTATCATATATAGCAAATCGAGCAGGCCAGAATGCTTGTTAGAGGTTAGGAAACCTGCGGCCCGAATGTTTGAAGAAATTTAAAATAAATTAGTATAAATACCTTAGCTTGGGTAAATGTTTGCAGGCGTTACCAACAAGAAGTATGGAAGATGGAGCAACAGTACTGGTTCAAAAAATAGCAATTGAAACCTACTTGCTTGAAAGGAGGGAGACCTTGGTCGGTGGCTCACCACCATCCGGCTACCCCACCGCCTGGTCGACATCGGTGCCACGATCGGGGCTAAAGAGGTTTTTTTGTTGGACTATTATCTGTATGTGTAACCCATGCAATCCCATGTGAATCATGATAAAGTAACCCTTGTGTAACCTACACGGAGAAAAATATTTCGTTAAACTAACCAAAAATAGGGTTCAGCCAACCCGAAAATTAGGTTAAAAAAGTGACAGCCTATCAGAAAGTAAATGGAACTATACAAATAAAGTAAAGTGACTTGGGTAGACTCTACTATACGTCTGATTATATTTACTGCTACAACGGATAGTGAGAACAACCTAAAGATAGTAAACCTTTAACCAAAGTCAACTTGTACTATCAGCCTTTCAGTATGTTAGGCGTAACTGACTTATTTGGTTTGTTTGACTACAGACGTACGGTTAGGCCAACTACGTGTTGTGTAAATTTTACCTTGCGTAAGGTTACGGGCGACCACTTTTGTAGTTGGAACTACCGTTTCGTTGGGTTCAAATAAAATTCAGGCGGGTAGCTTCTACTAGAGCTCGAGGTTGAATTAACCATCCAGCTGAGGTACAATCAACCGGACAACAAAGGTTATGGTAACACGTGAAGTTGTTCTTACCTTGCTATCTTGCTGCACTATGGTAAAATGAAGTATGAAAATAAAGTAAGAACTACCTCTTTCTCGGTACTCGGAACAAACAGAAATTATAAATTCTACCTCGTTTTCGGTTTTCTTCACCTTGCAGTTTCTGTGCAAAATTTTGTGACTACCTCTATCTTTAGAAGATCCTACTACTTAGTATATTTGACCTTTATTACAGTTTTATGGATAATTAGGTGAAGTCAAATCAGCACAGCCAAGTTAGGGCGCGAGACGGAATTAATTAAATGAAAGCATGATTATGGCATAGGTCCCCGCAGGACCCCCTGATCACAGTGATCGGACGTTTTTTAGGCGTGCTTCCCAAACCTGATTTTTGGTGATTTTTTTCTGTGTGTGATCAAGGCGTCCGTATTCAAATGACTTTCATTTAATTAAGGGTCTCACGCCATAATTTTGATATACATGCTTATATTTGACTTCCTCTAATTATCCCCAATAGTGAAGTAGAGGTCACGGGCACTTGATTCAGCAGTAGGATTTACCAAAAATAGAGGTCCTACGTAATACAAACATTTTTGGCTGGAACTGCAAAGTGAAATAACCAATGTATAGTCGAATTTAGTGATTATTTCTGTTCATTCTTCATGCCATCATAATAAGAGGAATGGGCTGAAATACCTCTCCTACCTCACCTCATCCAGGTAATTATTCTTACTTCATCTTTATACTTATTGAATTTACCTTCAAGTGCAGCAATATAACAACATTTCTGTGTGCTGAGACCAGGCTGTGCGAGGAACTATTCCGGAAGGGATTTCATTTTATTTAATAAATTCCGCCTCAGGCTTGTACAGTTATAGTTTCTTGAAGACGCGTAGAATCACTCAAATTCATAGTCATATCAATGAAAGCCTCTAAGTATCTGTAAAAGTACAACAAAATTTAAAAATGGTCTAAAAAAAAGAAAGAAATACGGAATTATCACCATTATAATTATATTTTTCAACTTATCCTATTGAACACAAGAATAACTTTTTACAATTACAAAGGATCTCTCATTGTTACATGCCATTTACTACTGTACAGAATTTTTATATTGATGGTGATGTAGCTAATCATATACATGTAAGAATCCGATTGCTCACTGAATTAATGTTCATTAATCAAACCAAACTTGATGCATATTTGCCACTTCTGTCTTGAGTGAAGTTCCTCCTCGACGAGACATCGCTGAAAAAAGGAAAAAAAAAACGACAGGTCTTGGTCAAATAAATTACGAGAGAGAGAAAAAAATGAAATTATTCGCAAGTCCCACGGTATTAGGGGTATCGGTTCTAAATAACTCTATAACAGTTCCGCAGTTGTTTCTATCCGTCACAGACGCTGTCACGTTGCGTTGGTGAGTGTCGAGCCGATATCGTATATCCCTGTAGTATGAAAGTCATCTAACTAAGAAGAAAAGGACAAAACAAATTTATAGAACTTACCTTTGAATAGTTTGGTCTACTGGCTCAGTCCCCAGGCAGTCGATGACGTCGGCGTCAGCCGTTGGATAATATTTAATCTCGATACACTTTACTCACGACGTACTTGATACTAATTATCAGAAAAATATTAACGAATGTCCAGTACACAGCAGATCTTCGATGAGCAAACGGACGAGAGAAATAAAATGTTTTCGTAAGCGTGCTTTGGAGTCCCCATAGGAGATTGGGCCGCCTGGAGGGGGTCGGTTGGTTCAGTTAACCCAACTTTTCCTAGAATCAACCCAGCAGTTGGGTTGTTTGTACCAGCAGTTAGGGTGTTGGTACCATACACAGCAAAAGTACAAAAATACCAGTTGAACCAACTCAATGCTAGGTATCGTTAACCTAACTACCAACAAAAAATTGGTTGAACGAACAACAGTGGTAAAGTAAAGTACCATAATTTTACGTAAGTTCTGGGTTAAAGAAACTAATATTTCAATGGTTCATTCAACTTAAGTCATTTTACTTTCTTTGAATGTTCACTTTACTGTAAGGAATGTCATTTCAACCTTGACTTTGGTAAAATTAAAAGAATGCTCTTAACCAAAATAGTTTAGTACGGTCAAAAGCCTAGAATTGTACTTATTACAATAATTTTTGTACGAACTACTTATTTCTGGGTTAGGTTTACTAAAAACCATTTTACCTAAGTATAGTAACTAAAATTTTTTTCCGTGTACACCTACGCGACTTTCAAGTAGAATTGAGGTTGTTGAAAAGGAAATACGCCACATCAACCCTCGCCCTGAAAAAGCTGAAGCCAGCTTTTTCTGACTATGGAAATGGAAGTTCCACTACCAACGTAGGTACTTATTATTTTCATTCGTTATTTCGTAGTTCGTTGGCTGAAGCTCTTTTGTTGTAGAACAAGTGAGTTTTAAATTCATTATACTTACTTTTCATTTCTAAAGTGTGAATGATTTAATAGCAATATGAAATATAATTGAGAAGCAGTGTGTCCCTTCCCTCAAATTTCTATGCATTTGCATTGTCGATCAGAGTAATATTTAAACAGATCGGCAGGCTGTATTTCATTAATTATTTTTCAAGTCAAACCTGGTGTATAAGATAAGGGTCGTCAACTTGCACGTGTAAAGCCTTTTCGTAGTATTCCCCCAGCAAGAAATAAAAAACCGCAATGTTCATATACATTGCATCACCAACATTTTGCATAAAAGGGAATTTGGGATTTTTGCCAACATGACATTTTCTCTTCCACGACCGCATTGCTCGTAATAAACTGTCAAAATTATAATTTTGAATTAGGTACCGAATTTTTAAATGATTCGAAGTGATAGTAAGACCGTTGCATTGTTTTGATAGTGCTACACTAGTGTAGAAAACCATGTGATTTCATTGACTTCTGAAAAAATGAATGAAACCAGATGATATTCTTCAAAAGTGTATCACTCGCGAAACAATGGAACGGACCTTCGTATGATTATGTTTCACAGTTAATTAATTTAACATCATGGATGGTGCGGGGAATGGTTAAGAGGCGGTTTTCAGGGGAGACGAACCAAAATCACCGTATGTACATATGGTCGCAAACGCTTAGTTTCCGAGTTACAGGTATTTTTGCCATTTTTTGGGCAAACTTTCTTTTCGTCAATAATCATTTTGACCGTCCTTGTCATTCAAAACAGAACAGTACCGATTACATTTGTGAAAGAGCACAATTCTGGGTTCAAGAAACGCTGTTGCAACTAGTTTAACTAATGTTTAAGTATATTCCTTCTTTTCTTTTTTTTGTTCCAAATGATATTTGGTTCAAGAAATGCTGTTGGCACTATTCGAACTAATGTTTAAGTATTTTATTTTATTTTTTGAAAAAGTGTAAATTTGATTTTTACCGTTTCTTTCAAAGACGAATCTTGCAGAGTCTTCGGCGGTAAACAGTTAAATTATTGGAAAAACATGTCAGTGTTGTAAGCTACAAAATGGCCTTTTGAAATTTCAAAATCGACGCATTTTTGGCTGTGATACCACAGCAGTCGTTCAGAAATTCCTGCTTTGGTCGTAAAATTGGGCCATATTTCATCAAGCATAAACAATTGAAAACAGCTATTTCCACGTCAATCTTTGAATGTGCACAAAGAAATAATATCATAAAACGAATACCTCATGTTTTTCGCCAAATAATTCAACATTCTCTCCTCCCCCCACCTATCACCAACACGTACACCTGAACAATAACCAAAATCTTCCCGAAATGATAGAAAATGTGTAATTTACCCATCATAAAACATCATGTTATTTGTCAAATTATTACTCCCTCCCATCTCTCCTCCTCACCTACCTCAGCAATATCCAAAATCTCACCAAAATGATCGAAAATTAGTAATTTTGTTTATGGAGTTGAGGCCGATGGGGAGCTGTATTATGAGGGGGTGGGGAGGGGGAGTAATTTTCAAACTAAATAACATTACAGCGCATTACAAGAGTATTTTTAATTGCATATTCAAAGATTGACGCGGAAACAACTGTTTTTATTTTTTTTGTTTTGTGGTAAGTACAATATGGCTCAATTAGACGACCTGATAAGGAAATTGTGAACGTTCGCTGTGGTATCACATTCAAAAATGCGTCGATTTTGAAATTTAAAAAGCCATTTTGTAGCTTATAATACTGGCATGTTTTTCCAATAATTTAACCGTACCTTTACCTGTGAAGACTTCGGAAGAGTCGTCTTTGAAGGAAACGGTAAAAATCAAATTTGCAATTTTTCGCTTTTTCAAAAAATAAAAGAAAATACGTAAAAAGTAGTTCGACTAGTTGCAACAGCGTTTCTTGAACCAAAACTTTGTGCTTTTTCAGAAATGTAATCGGTGTTGTTGTTCTGTTCCGAATCGCTAGGACGGTAAAAATGATTACTGACGGTAGGAACGCGTTTGGCCGAAAAGTGATGAAAATACCTGTAACTCGGGATCGAAGCGTTTGCGACCCTATGTTCATATGCTGATTTTGGTTCGCCCTCGTTACTACTACGACTAGTTAAAGTCCTGATCATAGCATCTGAAACACCCCGTACAACGGGGCCATTTCAAGTTATAAAATAATATGTAGATAAGAGCTCCCTCAATTGCTTCGCAACTGGAAAACATTATTATCATTAACCCTCGCCGCTTCCATCCTCGTCTGAACAAATTTTAACTTAATCTTATAATCACGAAAAATTGCACCGACGGTGCGGTCCAGTCTCCATTTCGACCTCAGACCTTCAGCTACCTGCTTTCATCACGCCGGCAATTGAGCCGAGTACGGAACCGGTGGACCGCCCATCACCGGGAGCGGAGGTGCTAGTGCACAACGATCCCCGCGCACCACCCGACACAGTAAAACCGAGTCAGGGAGGTCCCGGCTCACCAGAACTGATGAGAACCTTGAGGGCAAAACGGGGGCTGGGGCTGGGGATGTTGTGGCTAGGCGCCACGGCCGAGTTCAATAAAAAACGACAAAGATGATGTGGGGCAGGACCCACCAAAATGCACCTTCGGTGCAATTTTTCGTAATTGTTTGGTGGGTCCTGCCCCCAACATCTTTGTCGTTCTTTATTAATCTTGTAATCACCATACGCCCCCTCCATATAATATTGTTGAAAAAATAACGACTACGCGGTCAACGTGTACCCGTTCATTGTATGGTAGACGCTATACGCGACGAGGATTACTTGCCCCCCCCCCCATTGATGCACGTCATATGCTTCTTGCTGACTGATAGATTGGTTGAACTTCACATTGACAATTGCTATTGAAATTCAGATACATGTTGTCCCAGTGATCGTTAGATTAATGTAATTTTCTATTTACAGAATAGCACCGAAAAGAAACTTTCAACGTACCGAATTTCATCGGCCCAATGAGTAAGTTTTGGGTCCAGAAAATTTTGGTTCTGAACATTATACATCGTTATACATACATCAATGTTTCAGTGAGCGTCAAATAAGAATATCATGGATGAGTGTGGTGATAAAAAGCCTGAGAAAAATGGAGAATATCGAAAAAAATACAGGAAATGACCGAAAAAGTAAGATGCCTTAATGTCAAGCCACCTCTATACTTTTGCAACATGTCCAAAATATATCTGCAAATGTATAGGCGGCCAGGACTGGAAGGGGTATCTTGGAACCAATTTTACCAATAAATGGTAAAACCCTGCCTAAAGCCTCACAGCCGCGTTTAAAAACAACAATTTTGCCTTTAATTTCTGTCCCTTTCTCGATTACTTTAGATTGATATCTGAAAAATACGTTAAGGTGCTAATTGTTCCGTATTTCTTCAAGCTGTAGCGATAAAAAAAACAGGATGGACAATTGTAGTTTTTTTCTTAGCCCCTAGGCTTTTTATATGCCTCTAGGCATGTAAAAATCGTAATTTTCCAATAAGGACGAATCAACTGCGCTGATATGTCAACAATCGTCAGTGGCGGCGGAAGTATTTTGGTTCAAGGGGGACGAAAATTAAGGCTTTCCCCCCTACCCTTTCCCACCATACCCTTCACTACCATCCCATCCTTAGTTTTCATCGATAGAAAGGTGAAGTGTAGTGTAGTTCTCAATTTTAAGTAAATAGAGGAGACATGGTATTGTATGGAGGTGCTCAATAGTCTTGAATTTTCGGCATTTTGGGAATGATTTGAATGTGGTATACAACGGCCTGATTCTTGATAGGTTTTTGACTAATAATATTTTTTTTTCATCCTACATGATACTAAAACCGAATTTTAAAGCCGCGAATGAGTCCAAAAGTGTCTCTTTTCATGCCTAGGAGCTAAAGTATTTTTCACACGGCATGCTCCGAAAGTAGTCATTTTCTCTACTCAAAAGTGACTGTGAAATTGACCAGTGCACTGTGACAGTAGATATAATTTGCCGGCGCTGCACATGTTCGCCGGAGCCGGAGCATGACCTCACTAAAAAAACCCCGCCCCACCACCGCCACCCACTGATAAGAGATAACTACTGATAACAGTTGATAAGTGATAATATCTGAACCACTGATAACCGTTTATAACCTTCCTGTTGCCCGATGTAACCTTCCTGTTTCCTCAACCTTCCTTGTTGTGGGTAGCCTTCTTGCTACTAATTTGGAGCCAACATCCCTTCTTCAACGCCAACATCTGAAAAATACATTAGACTTACTCTGTGACGTCATCTGCACTGGCTGCGTTCGAACCAGAGTAACCTTCCTGGCGCCAACATCTGGAAAATACATTAGACTTACTCTGTGACGTCATTTTTATGCATTGGCTGCGTTCGAACCCGAGACCTGTAGATTAGAAGACGGACGCCTTGACCACTCGACCACTCCGTTAGTCCCGACTCTGATAGAATATCCTTGTGTATATAAGATTGTCGCCCCCCACCCCCCACCGGTGGGTACGGAGGAAATAATTGACTCTGATAGAGGTTAAGCGTATAATTGAAAAAATGGGTGCCTGTGTGTACATCACAATTCGTAAAAGTTCTCTATTCGCATATATTACTGTTGGTCGTACTTAATGTGGACATTGTCAGAAAATCCTGTGAACTCATCGTAGCAGATTTGCGTCTAGTTTTTAACACAACGTGAACAGTGTCACTATCAAACAGACCAACTTAACAATTGTCGTCTTTTTTACATTTAAATAAAAGCAGGAGTCGAAAAACATGATGCAACACGTTCAAGATTCAATCTTACACTGAAGCTAAACTCCCTGGTGGGGGATGTCCTTGTGACCATGAGGAAGGGTGTCAACTCCATTTTCCAGTATGTATCACTTGTCGTCATAAAACGATAACGATTTTTTGCTTGACAGTGTTGTGTAGACCTGATTTTTTTTGATTGTATCGCAGCAAATGTAGTGTAAATAGGATTGCGTGTATTTAGCGTTTTGAGGTAGGAGTCAATTGTTACGCTGTGTGCGATGGCGCTTCGTTTAACCCCTTTTGCTTTTTTATATGTTGTATCAGCATACTGAAACGCATAGAGCTTAGGTCGTAAACCTACAAATTGCTTAATGGGCACTCCCCGCGTTTCATCTTTAAGTTTTCCCACTACTTTCTTATTTGACAGATCGTAGCATTCATGGTCAAATAGGTAAGACATTGTTTTTAGATCCTTGTAGAGATCCAAAGTTTTGATTTCATAAATGAAAGAATCTGTGTCCATGTAAGCCAATTGAAGAGAGCTGGAGTGGTAAAATTTAGCTATGTGGTTGTAGTGCAAATCATACATTAGGACCTTGGACAATTCAAGAATGGCCAGACCTGCGTAAATTGGTTTATTGAACAAAATAGTGTCCTGAAACAGAGTAACTGAAATGAGACTTGGCTAAAAACCGAGTTGAAACCGAGTTGTTTTTTAGCTTGCATAAATCTTTTTCAAAATCATTTTTTGCCTCCTTACGAAGGTTCGTGTTAAAATCAATGTATGGAAAGAGCCAGGGACTTTGTTTGAATTTAAGAATGCGATGAATTTTTGTGAGAACCAGACCGGCTTTGATAGCTTGTTTCAAGTTGACAAAGTGCGTTACATAGTGTTTTTTGTCCTCAACAGTCAATAGTAATTTCGAAATTTTTGAATTGGGTGGTCGCTTGCGCTCGGGCAAGTATGGGAATTGAGCGTGTTTATCGTGTAAAGAGGACGGACAATGAATGTCAACGTCTAAATTGTAGCCAATGTCCCCATCGTCGGGCACGTTTAAAACATCGAAGCTGCCTATTTCTGTTTCAGACAGCCATTCAAACCCTTTGTAGGGCAAAAATTGACCCATGGAGTACCCATATTGGTTATTAATGTCCAGTAGGCAAATAAAAACCGAATCCTTGGATGGGTCGAACGTTTCGGGGATGTACTTATTGTTTGCCTTTGAGAATCGATACCTCCTCGAATTCCAGGCTCAATCATTTGAATCATATCAATGTCTTTAATTATTTCTAATTCTACCCCGCTCATTTTCAGCATCGCCTGCCAAGAAAAGCCTGGGCTTGTATAACACCAGGCCGGGTCAAGTCCTTACCGCTTGAAACTCAGCTGTCTGTACTGTTCAAAAACGTCGCACAAGAGAATAATGTCTGTTTTTAGGTAGAGCAGAGTGTATTCTAGCATGTTTGTAATTTTACACGAGTTCCAAACGTTCTGCGCATGGTTATAGTCCTCGTCACTAATGTGCTCCTCTGTTAGCGTGTTGTAAAAGCAATCCTTTGGTGGAAGTGCTTCCTCACTAAGAACTTCCCAACTGGTAATATAACTGTAAGGGTACACCCCTTTTCGAAGCAATTGTTTCCTAATTTCCGGTTCTGGAAAATGGTGAGCCATTTCAGGAAACTCTTCCAATGTTTTTACCAACTTGTCGAGACTTGCAGGTAAAAATCTGAACGAATCCAAGAATCTAGCACCAATACCAATGTTCTTGAATTTTTTCTCAAAACTAATGTACTTTTCGGAAGTTTGTGGAATTACTTGAATTTCCCCGTCAACGATGTCGAGGGCATGGACCAAGAAGTGACTGTCGTAGTTGGAGAGATTATGAAAGAAGACGGGTACAAAATCAGGTTTTTGCAGTTTGTTTAGGTTACAAAAGGAGCAAGTAGTAAAACGGTACCGACCGTTCAAGTGATCGTGATCACAACATTTTTTGTTTACCACGGTGAAGTCGGATTTGCACAGTTCGCAGGCAGTCATGTTTTCATGCCTCACAACTTCCTCTTAAGTCATTACTTTTGGCTCATTAATCGTGTACAGAGTTTCCACCTCTAAACAAATTTGCTTTAATTTTGTCATGAATTTCATTATGCAGTTCTCACCATGGAAAATATGCGTTTGATCTGGAAACTTGTCTGGTTAATACGATTTTACATGAAGACCGATACAATTGGGCACGTGTTTATCCGTTTTGAGAGTCCATGATTTTTGAGAGGTATCACCCTCCTCATCACCTGTTGGGCTGAGCATACATTCAATGTCTGCATAAATGCTAATCGGGACGCGAGTTGTGAATTGAAACTTGTCAAATTTGATTGTATCCTCCTTGGGAAACTGATACCGTATTAGTCTAGTAAAAGAAAGGTAGTAGATTGAACCAGCTGGTAACTCTAAAGTTGTGCTTGGGATTTGTTCGGAGGGGTCTGGAGATGGTGTACTCAAAAGTCCCCGCCTCTAGCCCACGAGCTAAACGTGCATAATTTTTCCCTTTATTACCTGTAGTTCGTAAACTGTAGGTCCCACCCAAACACTCATGAGGTAACAAATCAAAGTTGACACAATTCCTCAAAAATTAGTCTTCGACAAGTTTTTTGTAGCTTCAACCGCTTAAGAGATAATAGCGTTAAAAGTGACACTATTCTCGAACCCCTTCACTGCTTTCTGTGAACAATGCGTTGTAGCATCCTCGCCGTTGACGTTACGCCATTGATGCATAGCAAAGAAGTTAATCATCATGAAATTCTCTTTACAAGAAACAAAATGATACGCGCTTATCTCCAATAGGTGTCGAGATACACGCAGTAGGAGAAAATTCCCTTACAACAAAAACTGTATTCTTATGGGATGGTCCTGTTAATTTGATGAAAACGGCTATTAGATAAACTAGTTTTGTCAACTTATCACAGGTTATTTGAAAAAAAGCTTGAACTCATGTGTCTTTAACCGTTTTACGGCTCATTTTACGTCAAAGTTAGCTGTAGATGAGGATATTCGGTCTGTCCGACCCGAGAACTGTAATGATCGCGGGGGCATGGAAGCAAGCGTTCTCATAGCGAAAATTACTCATGAAAAGGTCCCGGGCAACAAAGAAATTCCAGCGGAACCTTTTTTCCCCATGGGTTACTGAAGCAAGCCGAAAACCTAACCGTTTTGAGGGGTGTATAGAGCATTGAGGGCAGAAAAAGGGCTCTGAATAACTGAGTTTTTGGGAGCTCATGGTAAGTTTCTCTCGTCTACTCATTATTTGATAGATCTATGAGTTTGAGCCAAAAAATGTGAATAAAAAAGCCGATGAATCACGCCAAGTATATCCCATTTTGCTCATTCCTCCCACTTTTTTTGATGCTGCGGTCGATATCTCCATGAAAAATGAATCGATTTCATGTTATGACTAGGTCATTCGAAATCTTATGAAATGAGGAGTTTCGGCCTAAATCTAAAAGAGCTACCTTCACTTCAAGAAATTGGCGATAACTTCGTCCGAACATTGTTAGGATATTTCTTAGGCACGTTTTCTATTACAGAACGAGAATTTTTTTCGACTTATTTAATATTGGACTTCTATGAGAAATAACACGTCAGAAAGGTAATTTCGTACACTTTCCAACCCACTCCTCAGTTGTAGCGTGGAGACAAATAATTGTCCTACAACAGTAGTTTTTAAAGAGATTAACAACTAACGGCATCATATCATATCGGTGCATGGTTAGGAATAGGCGCAGGTAAAAGAGGGTTAGTGTTCTAGGGTTAAAGAGATTAACAACTAACAAAAAAACACCAAAGAACTGTAATTATCTGTACGACAGCAGTCGCATTGCAGGTAAATTACGTTGCCCACCACGCAAGTAAAAGTTCTGCCGTACGTTTTCGGCTTGCTTCAGTAACCTGAGGGGAAAAAAGGTTCCCCTGGAATTTCTTTGTTGCCTGGGACCTTTTCATGAGCAATTTTCGCTATGAGTACGCTTGTTTCCATGTCCCCGCGATCATAACAGTTCTCGGGTCGGACAGACCGAATATCCTCATCTACAGCTAACTTTGGCGTAAAACGAGCCGTAAAACGGTTAAAGACCCATGAGTTCAAGCTATTTTTCAAATAACCTGTGATAAGTCAACAAAACTAGTTTATCTAATAGCTGTTTTCATCAAATTAACAGGACCATCCCATAAGAATACAGTTTTTGTTGTTGGGGAATTTTCTGATACTGCGTGCATCTCGACACCTATTGGAGATAAGCGAGTATCATTTGTGTTTCTTGTAAAGAGAATTTCTTGATGATTAACTTCTTTGCTATGCATCAATGTCGTAACGTCAACGGCGAGGACGCTACATCGCATTGTTCACAAAAAGCAGTGAAGGGGTTCGAGAATAGTGTCACTTTTAACGCTATTATCTCTTAAGCGGTTGAAGCTACAAAAAACTTGTCGAAGACTAATTTTTGAGGAATTGTGTCAACTTTGTTTTGTTATCTCATGAGGTTTTGGGTGGAACCTACAGTTTACGAACTACAGGTAATATGGTGAAAAATTATGCACGTTTTGCTACGTCCAGCAGCTAGCTCGTGGGCTAGAGGCGGGGACTTTTGAGTAGACCATCTCCAGACCCCTCCGAACAAATCCCAATCACAGCTTTAGAGTTACCAGCTGGTTCAATCTATGCCTTTCTAAGAAGCATTCGTTTACTCGACTATATGGGTTTAAAATTATTGCAAAATATCATGTGATCGTCTAGTCGTTCCTACGCAGTCTTGTCCTTGTAAGTAATGTAATCCGTTTTGTACGTTTTGAAACACCTTTTACACATCAAATGATGGTGATGGTTAGAGCTTAATTGCTTGCCTACCAGTCTCCAGAGATCTTTTACTAGCGCGTAGTGCGTATTTTCTTTATCGTCTTTCAAATAAAGCATGTCGATGTGCCGATCAAGCGTTGGCTCGTTAACATTTTTTGAAATTTGAAGGGGATATACCTGATTTGAATTAGCAAGGGCGTACAGATTAATGCTAAGGTTATTGTCTTTTTCAAATCTCGCAATGTCTTCTATAGCCATTGGGAACGTAATTTTTGCAAAATTAAATGGGTGTTGAAGGGAGGCATATGTAAGAAGGTCGGTTTTTTGTGAAACGTTAGAGTTTGCTAGCAAAGAGCTAAGTATTGCGTACTTGAAGCACAAGTCATCATCATTTTTAATGTTTATTACGCTTTGTGTACTGGCAATTGCTTTTGGGAGGGGGATGAATTTTTTACCTCGTAGTGGGGCATACCGCGTGAGACGAACCCACAGACCATCTATTGACTCAAGCGTCCACCCGGATCCCTTAGCCGTAAAGTCGTCAAATTCGTTGACAATTTTTTTAATACAGTCACTAATAGAAGCATCAATGTCAGAGGTTTGAAACAGAACTTGACTTCCAGTTTTAAAATTAGCATCGAGGGTTTCAAAGACGTTACCTGCATGCGTCCTTGTAAATGTGCAATCCAAAAGTAAATTGATTTTAATCGAACCGTGTTGTTGGAGAAACTCATGTATTATATTTGCCAACTCTGTCGCGATTGAGTGTATAAATTTTTCGGGGATCACGATAGCATCAATGTTTTTGAAAAAAATGTCTAAAGCCCTATCATCACATTTTACCACCACTTTGCCCTTTTCCAATGGCACAGCATTAACGCGACAAAGTTTAGAATTGATTGGGTCAAAAGAGTGTTTTCTTTTTCTATTCGTGGAGGATTCCATATTGCTACTGAAAGGAGAACGCCTAGTTCTATGCCTTTTAAGTGAGTGGGCCCGAGTAAAATAACGATTGCACTGATCGCACTTGTGACAAGTGTGAGGTTTAAAGTGTATGAGTTTGCACATGGTACATTGTAAAAGTAAGCGTTGACACCCCTCCTCATGTTTTCTACGAGCTGCCTCATCTGGGAAAATCTGTTTACAATTACTACATTAATTCCTCCCACAATTATTGTTTTGATGTTTTTGTAAATCATGATGTCTGGAAAAAACTGTGTAACATTTGTTGCATGGTATATTGAGAGCTAGAACCACTATGCTTACGATTAAAATGTCTATCCAAATTAAATTTAGTGGAAAAATCTTTACAACAAATCTCACAAGTGTGAGTCATTTCTGCTCAATCTGTACAACACACTGGACACCATCTAAATTTTTACTACTTGTTTTGCCGCCGGGTTTTTCTTTTCCCTATTTAATTCTCTTTTCCTTTTGTTCGAGGGAGCCGTTGGCTCTGAAAACGTGACGTCAACCTTTCCCTCCGTCGGTCTCGCGATAGAAAACCCCAGCTTTCCAGCTAAAAAAAAAAAAAAAAATTAAAAAATTATAATTATTCATTCTTATTACAGTTATGAGTTTTATATTTAATTATACTAATAATATTATTGCAATAAACGCATTCAACGCAACTGTTGGAGCCTCTCACGCTTACAAACTCTAGCATGGACAGTTCATGCTGATTAACGCATGTTTCCACGATTTCCTGTCCGGTTGGAAAGTCATATAACGCGGTTCACATTGCAAAAGATTAACGCGAGAATAATTTACCAATACCCAATTCATAAGCCAAAGGCATTGAACTTTGGAACAGTGAAAATCTATGGCATAGTGCAGCCAGCATGCGTTGGAATGCAACGAACGAGGTATAGTTTTTAACGTGGGGCAACCAAAGTCGCCTAAATCAAAAACTCTTTTCCTGATCAATTTCTCCAACAACAAACACTTTTCATATCCTTTGCAAAAAATAAACTTGACATTAGTAGACAAGGAGATCAAAATTGGTTCAAGTTCGTCATATAACTGACATCTCCAGCTGTATAAGAAATGCCGTGCACGTTCCTTCTGATCCATGAATTCGTGAAGTTGTCGTCAATTTTCCTATCATGAGGAGCCTTAAACGTGAAGTGGTGAACGTCATTTTCGGTGTCCTCAGCATAACTGAGTTCTTTCACGATAAATGTGAGCCCTTGCCACCGACATAACTGTGGAAGTCAATTACCGCAACGAGAGCCATGTTTGAACTGATGCTCCACGTCAATGCATTCTCACATTCATAGTCAATTTCCCCTCCCTATCCAACTGTGGAATTCATGCCAAGCCATTTGACATAGGCTTTATCCCCCCTCGTTTTCAACTCTTTTTCCACTAAATAGATCTTGGGGTATGCTGTTTTCTGCAGTTCCTCGCGATAGAATGCGCCGTAAATCGGCTCTCCATTTTCATCCTTTAACGAGTAAGTCACAGGGCAAGTATCATGAACTTTGTCGATTGTAAATAGTTCCGTCGTCCAATTGAAGAAATATCCCTTGTAAAATTGTGATCGAGCCTTACTGATCCGAACAACATCTCATTCGTTCAAATTGTGTTTACTACAGTTGCGCGTTTTATAAGAATAAACTGTTGACATAAGCTTATGCTCATCGCTCTTCTTAACCTCAGCTGGATACATTCCAATTATTCGATGTTTCATCGTGTAGTTGTACGTATCAATGACCTTTTGCAGGGTGCCATCGATGTAACGGTTTGAGTTTTGAAGTGAAAATTGTTTGTACAGAAGCTTCTTGATTGTCCGAATTGCCCTTTCCGCCATGCTTGCCTTAACTGAAGACCAGGTATTGTAGTGTTTTACGCCGAACTGATCCATGACCGCCTTGACTGGTTTACAGAAAAACTCTTTTCCCTGGTCGGTCTGCACTAGCTAGGGTCTTTTTATCTCAAACAAGTTTTTCAATTGCGCCGCTACTTCGCTACCCCGTTTAGTTTTTAGTGGTATGGCCCATATAAACTTTGAGAACTTATCAATCACCAACAGGATGTAGCGAAATCCACTGTTGCCCTTGGCGAGCCGCTGCACAGTGGTTCAGAACTCAAATCTAGGTGACCACAATAGGAAAAATTTTCCATCGAATTTTCGATCGGCTGTAGGTGGAACTTGTACCTATTGAACAAACTAGGACGGAAATGCACCAGACAGGGTCGACGAAAGTCCAACACGCTGGGCGTACAAGTCAGAACATGAAGTCGGTGTTATCGTCTGTTGCTCCCCCTTTTCACACCGTCATTTCCAAGTTCCATTTCGTATTCTTCAGTCTGCATAAAACTCCGCCGGGCACAATGGCCTCTTCTAGCAGTGGTAAGTTAATAAATATCCGTCGAAATAATTTTTTTAAACTAATCTTAGAGGTGGTATTTAATTAATATCGTAAGTAGTTAAAATTCATGTAAAATCAAATCTTCTGGAATCTAGAACTTGAAGGGAACGGTCGAGAATGATCAACCCAAGGTTCAGACGTATCCTGTACCTTCTCCACATTACAAAAAAAAATATTCCATCGTCAACATTTGTCAAGTTTTCGAGTAATGATGTTTTTCCTTCACAGAAACCCCTTACGTCGTTGTCTACGAAGAGCTGTTTGACGCACTCAGGTCCAAGGGAATTAACTGCAAGGAGGCATGTACCATATTAATGACTTATATATTCGATAAGTACCCTCTCCTGGATTATTCTGACAAAGAAAAAAATGAGTTGGCCGTAAAGTGTGGCAATTTTGTCAAAAGGCTTCGACTATTATGGAAGGAGTGCCATAGTAGTTCCACGGTCTTCAGAGAAAAGAAAAGATCATGGCTCAATAATCAGCTGATTGTTCGGCTTTCTTCGTCTAATACAGCAGGAAGACATACCAAACAATTTGAGCTATGTAGTCGAACCACTCGGAAAAGGAGGATAAAAGATGTCGCCGACCAGCATTCATTACAGGAGCTGGGGTATGCTACTGAGACGAAGCTTAGAAGATGTGGGAGTAAGGACGCAGCTAACCTTGTTAAAAAAGTCATCTCCTCACCAAAAACGGCCACAGTAATTAAAAAAAGTTACGAGAAGGCCTTAGTAGGAGAATCGTCTCAGATGATGTTCACTCCCGAGGAAGCGTTGTCATTGATCATATCATCTCAGTTAACTAAATTCCAATATTTACTCATAAGAAGCAGTGCAATAAATAAAAATGTGAAATTGTATCCCTCGTATCATGAAATCCTGCGAGCCAGGAAGTCATGCTATCCTCCGGACATACAAGTTAATGCTGTTTCTGCCAGTATACGACTCCAAAGTAACATTGATCATACCTTGAAACGGTTTTTCATGATTCCATCAAACAAAAAAATTTTCGCCTTCTTAAAAGAAAACAATGTCAATGATTTGGAATACGTAGTCAAATGGGGCTGTGATGGATGTGGAGGACTATCGCGGTATAAACAGGAAGGAGAGGTTGATGATTCCAGCATTCTTGCGTCATCATTTGTGCCTCTTCTGTTGCGTACGGCTAGTGAAGAGGAAGACGATGAGACAATTCTATGGCAAAACCCACGCACCTCTTCCCCCAGATTTTGCCGACCCATTAGAATAAGATTTGTTAAAGAAAATACCGAGGAAATACTGAGGGAAATTTCAGATACTGAGAGTCAGATATCGGAATTAGTTCCAACTGAGATTAATGTACATGGAAAAACGGTGAAAATAAAAACGAAATTCCTCCTAACAATGGTGGACGGAAAAGTTTGTAACGCGCTAGCGTCAAATGCATGCACCCAAAAATGCTACATTTGCGGAGCTACGCCGAAAACTATAAATCAATTGCAAACCCGAAAAATAAATGAAGAAAGTTTGTTGTGGGGACTCTCACCTCTTCACGCTCATATAAGATTCATGGAATGTGTCCTGCACATTTCCTATCGGCTGGATGTTCCGAAATGGATGGCACGACTGACGGATGAAGAGAAACAAATCATCGCTATGAAGAAGGAGAAGGTGATTGCAGATTTTAGAAACCAAACAGGCCTGCTCATCGACACTCCTAAGCAAGGGGGAGGCAACACAAATGATGGGAATACGGCTAGACGATTTTTTGCCGATCCTTCTACCAGCTCTCAAATTACTGGAGTTGATGAAACTCTAATTAGACGATTTGGGGTCGTATTGAGAACCCTCGCTTGTGGACAACCAGTGAAAATTCCGGCATTTTCCAAATATACAGCAGACACTGCCAATTTGTATGTAAGCCTGTACAACTGGTACCCAATGCCGGTCACTGTACACAAAATTCTTGTGCACGGTGCCACCGTCATTGAAAAGCACATGCTCCCAATCGGCCAGATGTCAGAAGATGCTGTAGAAATCCAGCACAAATTTTTCAAGAAATTCCGAGAATTTAATTCTAGAAAGATGTCGAAAACGGCAACTAACACGGACGTTCTCCACAACCTGCTTATACAAACAGACCCACTCATAACTAGCATGAGACACCTTCCTCCCGCTAATGGCAAAAATAAACTGCCGAAAGCAGTAAAAAACCTCTTGGATATGGAAGACTTGGGAGATGATGAAACGGACGAAAGCGAAGACGAGCGACTTCGGCATAAGCGAATTAGAAATATAAGAATTCATTAATTTTACATTTGGAAGATTATAGATTACTTATTTTTTATTCTGGAAGAAATTTTATCATTAGTTGTACTATTTTCTGTGATTTTACTATTTTCTGTGATTTGTACTATTTTCTGTGATTTGTACTATTTTCTGTGATTTGTACTATTTTCTGTGATTCTCACTTAGTTTTCAAAAGTAATATGACACTTTTTCCAATATTGAAAGTAATGAAGGCCAACTCTTGCAATAGCAAATGCTTGTGCAAATAAATAATAAATAAAATAAATAAATAATATTGAAAGTATTTTATTTTATTTGTTTGTTCATTTTCCAAAGAAAAAATAAATTCCGTTCCTTAGTACATTTTCTTGTTATTTATTATGACTTTTTCATCGCAGTATCACATTTACCACTTACGACACCTCAATTCTGACTACACCATCGTGTTCAGCGTTCAAAAACATATAAGAAAGCATGGTCATATCCACAAAATATAATGGAATGAGCGCGGTATAAGTTGTGGTCACCTAGATTTGAGATCTGAACCACTGTGCGCTGCATGTCCGTAGATCCATTTCCCAGGTATTGTTTAGTCCTTTCATGACAACTTTTCTCCGCACCAAGTTCACTCGCGCTGGCTTAAAAAGCTCATTGATTAAACCCTCTTTCGCTCGATCCATTGTTTGTTAAGTAGGTTTTTCAGCACGGGCTTAAGGTTTTATATCTTTCAAGTATTTCCGTAAATAGGAAAGAGTTACAACTTCATCATCATGCACAGGATCCAACACGTTTCCAATCCTCCTTTTTCCTGCATCATACGTATGCAGTTCACTGCGTCATTATTGGTACGCGGTTGTGCAACGGCTATGGTTGTAATCTTTTTGCTGTCTGGAGGTTTCACGCTCGCAACCATAGTGTCAACGTACTTTTTCGAACTTGCGTCAGAGTCATGAGTAGGCTCCTCCAAATTAACGATCCTTGCCTTGTTCAAATCTACTTCACCGTTTAATCGTTCAAGATAATTGTGTTTTCTCGACACGTGACGTCCAAACTTGTCAATAGCCATCTCTGTACTGATGGATAATGTCAAACTCCTCAAGTTCTTCTAGTATGGACTCAATCTCATTTTGGTGTGAGCATCTTCTATATCACTTGTTGGTGACGGCGGCCTCTGGCTGAGAGATTTACGCACTGAAAATAGTTTGCTTCGTTTCGTTAATTTGTGTTCCGCAGGCGTTGACGCAGCCGCAGGAAGAGTAGTCCCATCATAGATTGATACTGGTTGTGGTGGGGGTGGAAAAAGGAGACTTGCTTCTTACAATGATTCTTTAATTTCCTTTAAAGGTTGCGTTATAGGCTGCAGGCGTTTTTTCGAGAACGCCTCTGATTCCACCGCGTTACGTTTGAGAGCTTTGTATTTGTTCTTGACAACACTAGCCAGTCTAACAAGCTCCTGTTTTGTCTTGAGCGTCTCCATTATAAATGAAATGGAACGTTGTTTACGTCATGCTTTACTGTCCCGTTAAAAACTTATCATATCGCACTTGAATAAGCAAATTAGGTTTCCATTGTCCCTTACAAGTGATTTTGGTATCTGACTGAACGATTGGGAGAAGAAGAAAACGTCACAACCCCGGTGTCGACCGAATGCAAAGTATTCTTTCACCAATTCGGCTCTGTCGGTAACAACGTCGTCAAAAATGATTAGAGAATTTGGCAAGACGTCATTAATTGGCATAACATTTTCTGCGTTGGGGAAGGTAAACACTTTAATCTGCGGGACTAGTTTCAATATTTGCAGTAGTAGCAGATACTTTTCTTGAAACAATGTTTTCGCGTATATGTAATTGTTTTCAAATTTTGGTCCGTTAGGTGCTGTAACTAAAGTTAACAGGATTTGCGTTTTTCCACAGGAAGAGGGGCCCACAATTAGCGCTCTAATATTACTAGGCAGGAGGGGACCATTTTTCCGGAAAGACCCCCCGCCGGCAAAGAGGGATGTTGCAAATGTCTTAACCGGCAATTTAGTTGCCTGCTGTTTGAAGTGCATAGTAATGAGCGACGTAAACGTCTCACCCCCCGTTTTATAAAAAAGAGTACACCTCGGTATCTTCATCGTAATGAAAAAAGGCGCACCAGTGAACAGTATCGAAGAGTTCTCTGTAGACAAACAAATAACTTTAGACCAACGAAAATGCCAATTGAAAAATGAAGAGTTTGATGTAAAGGGCGTTTTAATGCCTCTGAAGCATCAGTTTAAACTTTTTTTCCAGAAAGATGAAAATCCTTAGTCTTCATAAAAAGCCTCAGAAACAAGCCCAAATTATCGAATTTCATGCAAGGCGAATTGTGGAAAGAAAAAACGTCCCTTTATCCAAATAAAAATTTGCTTCCCTACTTTCTGCATTTGGACGATCTAGAAATAAATAACCCCCTTGGCTCTCATTCATCAAAACATTCAATTTGTAATGTGCACTACAACTTTCCGTGCCTTCCTATTGATGAATCAAAGTTAGATTACGTTGTCTATGCTGCAGTCGTCAAATCAAATGATTTAAAAACTCACGGAAATGATAAATGTTTCTCTTCTCTTGTGAGAGTTCTGATAGATTTGGAAATTAATGAAATTGATTTTACTTCATCCTGGGATTGGTGATAATTTGGGATTGAATAATTTTCTTGACTTCAGCAAGTTTTTTTTTGCCGGTTGTGTAGATCAGGCAAATCAGACACTCAATTGCAATCTATGGAGACTGACGAAACTCTTAGAACTATTCAAAATTATGAATTAGACGTTAGTAACCCAAATCCCAGCGAAAGCAAAGGAATTAGGTCCTACTCAATCCTTAACACAATACACTCGTTTCATGTAGTTAGGAACTGTTACGCTGATGTAATGCATGACATATTTGAGGGGGTATGAGTTGGAAAATAGGGAGCAATTAGACCTAAGTTCTGAACTTTTGGCAAATGAAAAATATTATTTTTTATTTAAAACCTCAAAGGAGGCCCTAGACTATCAAGCGGCTTGATCAAATGCTTGAGTAAATTGATTGTATCAAGCGTGATTGATAGTGTAGAACCCCGTTTGACGCTTGAAGTAAGCGTTGACGGTGATTGATAGAAAGTTTGAATGACTCAAGCGGATGATCAAGCCGCTTCATATAGTCTAGGGCAATTTTCATCTAGCATTGCGTCAGTCACTCGGTGGAAGTCATTCAGGTCTTCTAAATCCATGTTAGACGATAGTTACCTCAATGTGACAGAACTCTCTGACTTGCAGGAATCGCTTCACACATTTTTGTATCTTTCTTCTCAATGTCGGGGCAGACTAAATCCAGTAGACAATCGAACCTTTCTTGGTCCATTCTCAAAAAGTTCCTTCAGTCCTATGGTTGCGAATCACACAGAACGTTTAGGAGATGATCATGAGTGAAGCGGTTTATGAGTTTGTACCACTTCTTAGACCACCGTCGTTTTTTCTTATGCTTCTTTTTCTGCTTCACAGCAACCAATATGTTGCGAGGAAGAAGCCCAAATCTGAATTTGACACCATTGTAAACGAAGACACGATCGCGAAACATACTGTTCCACTTCTCAGCTTTGACTGATGAGAGAGTTTTGATCGTACTCTTGAAGCACCCATCACTCAATCGGTGGTTCAAGCATTTGAACCCACTCAGCAGACGATACCTGGACATGAGAGTCGACGCCCTAACGACCTCGGCCACTCTGCTTGGACTGTTATTCTTGGATTTAGGCTTTGCGCCAAATTGTTGGATCGATACAGTTGTCAGTTTGAATGTACAGCATCGATTATGTTAAACTACCTGTTGTGAAACCCCCACTCTATTTCTTCGCTCTCTTGCTCTTGCCGTGCGCGCGTTCGAATGCTATGTAAAGTGCTCTTCAAGTTTTTCCTAATTAATCAACTTCAATAAACAATTATTTCGTTTTTTTAAATCTATTCCAATAGGTTATGGGCCCAACTCGCGGGTAAGCTAGAAAGTACGGGGTTTTCGGGAATTTTCGGACTTTTATTTAAAAGTTTCGGGTGCTCGTGGTCGGTGCCTACATTCTCAGGTGAAGTTGAGGTTAGGAAGTCATTCTTTTTCCTGGATGTTAAAGTCGGGCATGGATCGCCTCCAAATCAAGAAATTCGACGGAACGAACTTCCAACTACGGAAATTTCAAATGGAAATTATTTTCCAATCTGAGGGACTCTCGGAAATCGTGTCGGGAGGTCAAGCGCGGCCGGTTGATGGAGCGGGGGAGGCGGAGGTGAAGGCGTGGCGTGGGAGGCGGCGAATTCTCGTGCAAAGCTACTACTAAGTTCGGGAATGGAGTTCAACGAACTCAAAACGATCATGACCTGCTCTACAGCTGCGGAAATGTGGGCTCGCCTCAGCATGTTAATTCACGAACAGCAATCAGCCGTGAATAAGGTACTTCTCAAACAAGGTTTCTTTAAGTGTAGAATGTCTGAAACGGACTCGATTGCCCGACATATCGGCAAGGTTGAAGCAATGGCACAAGCCCTAAGTGATGTCGAAGAACCGGTTAGTGAACTCGACAAGATAGCTAAGGTGCTGGGCATTCTTCCTCTGAAGTTTATCAGTTTTGTAACGGCTTGGGATTCTTATGATGAACCAAAGCAGACCTTAGATAACTTAACAGCACGTTTGCTAAAAGAAGAACTCCGACAAAGTTAAGGGGGGAGTTGACTGTTGCGTTTGCCGCAGTGAGCCTTAAAAGTAACCGTTCAAAGAACCAGTTCAGCAATCCGGGTCATGATAATCGGTATGACAAGAATGATAGTAACAAATCATTTGGTGGGTCGTCAGTGAGCGCGGGAGCCAAGGAATGTTTTTATTGTCATAAAAAGAGACATTTCAAACGTTAATGTAGGAAATGGTTGAAACAAAAGGAAAGTCGTGGATCTAAACAGGCTTTAGTGGCAGAGGAAGCCAATATAACAGCTTCTGGGAGCGAGAAGATTTGGCTTGCAGATAGTGATGCGTCGCGTCACATGACTTTTCATAGGGAGTGGTTCTCCTTTTTTCGTGTTTTACAAAACCAAATTCCGATTCAATTGGAGATGACTCATTTGTCACCGCTACGGGAGTCGGGACCGTGGATGTGATGGCGCTTGTGGGTAACGGCAAGTGGGAGCCATGCTTCTTAGACAATGTATTATATGTATGATCCAGATATTAGAAAGATCCTGTTTTCAGTGGGACCCGTAGCTAGCAAAGGTTTCAAAGTCTGCTTTGACAGTGATAAGATTCAAATCTTTAATAAGGGTTTAGTGGCTCAGGGGTTCAAGCGGAACAACAAATGTTATGCTATGAGTTTCAAGGTACAATGTGAACAAGCTAACGCTTGTGAATAAGCTAACAAGCTAACATGGCACGAGCGTCTAGGGCACCCAAGCTACAAGCTAGTCAAGGACACCCTACGATCCAACAACATTCGGGTCAACGATGAAGAAGAGAAATTCTGCGAGGGTTGTCAACTTGGCAAGGCAGCCAGGAAACCATTCCATCACAACACCGAGAGAGCTTTGCGGCCGGGTGACATTATACATTCTGGGGGCCTATTCTCTAACAACAAGCAATATTTTTTTCGCCAGCCATGTGTTTATTTCATTCATTTGTTTGAAGAAAATCAATGAAATAAACATATGACTTCGAAAAAGCTATTGCTTCGGAGTTAGAGAATAAGCCCCCAGATGTATGTGGTAAGATGCTCTGTAAATCAATCGGTGGTGCCGAATACTTTGTTTTGTTCAAAGACGATTTTTCTTCATTCACAGCAGTTTACTTTAGCAAAAATAAGTCTGATGTCTTTTCAAAATTCCTAGAGTTCGAAGCTCTCATCGAGCGTCAGACCAATAACAAAATTAAATTTTTCAGGAGCGACAACGGCACCGAATATATTAATCGTCATTTTCAGGACCACTTCAAGAAAAAGGGCATCATTCATCAGACTAGTGCTCCATACGTTCCTCAGCAGAATGGCCGCATAGA
The DNA here is from genome assembly GCA_038030265.1 of Corythucha ciliata. NCBI lineage: Eukaryota > Metazoa > Arthropoda > Insecta > Hemiptera > Tingidae > Corythucha > Corythucha ciliata. Next base: position 5,068,174 of record CM075939.1, read on the forward strand.
AAGAGAAAATCACTCAGTTGTGGAAAAATCCCGTGCTATGTTGCATTATGCGGGACTGCCCGAGAGCTTATGGGCAGAAGCCGTAAATACTTCTGTTTACTTGTTAAACAGGTTAACAAAAGGCTTCGAGAGGTCTCAGCCTTCATATTCTTCGGATTTCGAGAAGTCTCAGCCGGACAATGACGATGAAGATGTGACGGACTGCAGAAGCTCAAAAAAAAAGGTCGAGAGGTCTCCCTTCGAGCTCTGGTCCGGAAAAGCACAGAAGGTTACCCATCTAAGGCGTGGTAAAAACCCTGGGAATTTTGCGACATAATGCCACTTGTCGCAATGTCGAATTTATTCTAGGGTTTTTTACTCACATCTCTCTCTTTCAATGTTTCACGTGTGGTTAGGTATAATACTAGGGCGACAATCGACTCAACGCTGGACGAACTTTCAGCAATCATCAAAAATGCCACTAGGCACTCAAGAGAGAACTGTGACCCGTACCTCACCACCGTGGTGGAATATGGAGATCTGCGTGGCCAGCTATAACGCTAAACGCCTACGAAGAGCAGCCTCAACAGCTCCGCATTCCTCAGTTGAAACACGAATTGAAGAATATTACCAAGCACGTCGGTTATTAAAACGGAAAATCAGAAGTGCCAAGCGTACTGCATGGAGAATATTTGATACTGACGAATTGAGTCAAAATACATGGGGTACTCCCTACAAACTCATAAGGAAACTTGGACACATCCCATCGCCTATACTCTTTCACCAATTACCGAACACACTACAACCATCAAAGCACTACACACTTCACTTTTGCGGTCAATCTTTCCACGAGACGACAAGTCCTGGGATACACAAGACGACCGGAGCCTACGATTATCGTGCAGAATTCCTCCTGAAACTGAACCTACCCCACCGTGGTCACACGATGAAGTTGACGAGGCACCCCACTCCTTAGGACCAAGAAAAGCTCTTGGACCCTCCGGCATTTTCGCTATTTCTGTACAACACAGTTCTTCCATATTCATACAAAAGTACACGGGGTTATTTCCCCAATCCATTCAAAAAGGCCAATGTAGTTTTCTTTCTTAAAGGCAGTGATCGAGATGTCAGGGATCCATCTTCATATCGTCCTATCAGCCTCTTGAATACGGAGGGAAAATGGCTCGACAACATTAAGCCAATATGTCCTCCCATCACTCCATCAACACCAATTTGGCGGCATCAAAGGTAAAAGCACCATGGATGCAATGACCCAACTAAAAGCGAACGCACTGTCCTGCGACAGCCGGTGTGTCTTCGCGGTATTCTATGATATAAAAGGAGCCTTTGACACAGTTTGGTGGCCAGCAATAATGAATGAGCTAGAAATAAACTAATTCCTGCCAACTTATTTAGGCTCGTCTCCAGCTTCTTTGATGATCGCACAGCCTCTACACGAAGCGGACGCCAAAAAGCGGAAACCATAATCGACGCCGGGTGCCCTCAAGGAGCAGTCCAATTCCACTCTTTTGGGCAACACTGATAGACCCGTTACTACATCACCTTTCGTCAAGTGGATTTATCCCATTCGCATTTGTTGACGATATCGCCGTCCTCATCCCTTCCAGTTCGCCATCTACTGGCCGCAATGAGATAGACCGGGCAACCAGACTAATGAAGACCACCCTCCACCTACCTCTTCAGCACCCTCCAACTACCCCTGAACAACAATCCAAAGTCAGCCTCATCCGAACTTTTTCCCCCTCCCTTTTAAAATTCGTCAATGTTCAAAAAACAATAAATTAAGTTTTCGTCCAGTGCCATTAGTTTAGACGCCCCCTCCTTGTAATATACCCCCGCCATGTTTTTATTACCCTAAATCGCTTCAATTTATACAATTTTTCTACGATTAATAAACAAAATTACTTTTACCAAATTTAATTACCTCTCCATACCCCCTCTCAAATAATTAAAATCTCTCCCGTCACGGTATCAGTATACTTTAACATCAAGGAGGTCTCAAGTAAGGTCCACGCTGTTATTGAAATTATTCATATATGTATAGTTCATTTCGTGACACTACCGAGAAAGGATCTATTGAAATGGTGTGTGCAAAGTGCGGGGAACCTTTATCCCCAAAGAGAACCCTATGTTGTGTTGAGTGTGAAGCGGCTTTTCATCCCACCTGTACTGATGTTCGATCAGTTGAGAACTTTAAGAAAATGGGACAGAGAAAGTTAAAATGGAATTGTAATAGCTGTAAGTCAATGAAGTTGCAAGATGAAAATTTGAGTGGTAATGAAGGCGAAGAACCTGATGAAAATTCGCAAGTCGAAATAACTGGAACTGAATCAAAGAAGTTACAAAGTGATGTTCAGAAATTATTAGAGAAGCTAGCCAAGTGCACGGAAAAAATGGCGGAATTTGAAAAGGCAATTGGCTACTGTAGTGCTAAAGTGGATGATTTTTCTTCTAAAATGAAAGACTATGGAGTTGGAACTGAGTGCTTTTAAAAAGGGAAAATTATGAGTTAAGAAATTTAAATTTGAATCTTGTTAAATGTACTGAAGAGCTAAATTTTAGGGTAAAACTTGAGCAGCAAGCCTTAAATTGTGACGTTGAAATTCATGGGATCCCGGAAAAAAAAGAGGAAAATGTTTCTTTAGAAGTTGAAAATGTGTCCAAACAATTGGGAATTGATTTAACTAAAGGGGACATTGTGTCGGCCTTTAGAATTCGTAATAAAAATAGAGATAAGAAGATGTTATTGTTAAGATGAGGGGGGTAGAGCTTAAGAAAAAGATAATAGGTGCTGGGAAGAAAAGAAGGAGGAAATAAATGTTTCTGATGATGGGGGAGTTTCAAAAGCTAGGATATATGTTAATGAAAGGTTAACGCAATTTACTAGGCATCTCTTTTGGCAAGCGAAGCAAACAGCAAAAGCTTATGGCTATAGATTTTGTTGGGTAAAAAATGGAATTATTTATTTGAAGATAGATGAAGCCTCAAAGCCAATTAGGGTGAATAGTAATGCAATCCTACGGAATATTGATAAAAATATGACTCTTTCAAAGGTGCTGAATCCATAAATTACAGTTCAAATGTTATTGTTGATAATAATTATAAGTTTTCTATGGTACCCGAAATAATTGAATTTTGTAATGCTATTGATAACTATAAGACGAATAATACATTAAATTGTGAATCCATATTTGATTTGGAAAGTATTTCACCTCATAAGCTTAACATTAAGGAAGGACTGAATATTTTGTGTGTGAATATTAGAAGCCTTAAAAGTAATTTTGATGAATTTAGAGCCAGTGTTGGATCATCTTCCTTACGTCTTGATATTGTTATCCTTACGGAAACCTGGAATGACGGTTCCTCTAGTTTTCCACTTCCTGAATTTGTTGAATATAAGTCAAGTGCATCAATTAATAAAGCAGAAGGAGTTTCCGTTTATTGTAGAAAGGATCTGGAAATTATTGGTGTTAATGAAAATTGTATTGGACAATGTAACTCTGTAGCGGTTAAATTGAAATGGAACAATTTGGTATTTATTGTTCATGCAGTGTATAGGTCTTTCGGTAAACTGATTGATGATTTTATGGCTGATTTTAGAAACTACCTTTCGCATGTATGTAAGACCAATAATGTGACTCATTAGTGGTGATTTTAATGTAAATATTTATTTTAATGTAAATTCTGATGATGTAGACTTAGCTGTTAAAGAATTCATCGAAGTTGTTGAATCCTGTGTGAAAAAGAGTACGATTGCTGTTTTTACTAGGGTTAGTAGTAAGTGTTTCAAAATTAAAAAATGGATTACACAAGGAATTGTGAACTCTATTAGGAAGCGTGATAAACTAAGAAAAAAGCTTAGAAATGGAAATAAATGTCAGGTTCAACAGGAGAATTATTTTAGGAAGTACAGAAGTATTTTACAAAGGTGCATTAAAAGTGCAAAATCTATGTTTTATGCAGATGAAATTAGAAGAGCTGACGGAAATCCAAAAAAAGTTTGGGACATAATAAAGGAGAGTACTAACAGAATTAGCGGTAGTGAGAACATGAAATTGGAGATTAAAATTGACGGTGGTGAGATTATTTCCGATGATAGCATAATAGCGGAGGAATTTAATAAATATTTCAGTGCAGTTGGGAAATGTAATAGAAATAAAATAGTTAGTAAAAAAGATTTTTTTATGACTCTAATCCAGTAACAATGGGGTGTGAAAGGGTTAAGAATTCTATATTCCTGTCGCCGGTAACGGAAGAAGAAATTGTGAGGGAGCTCAGTTTTAGATTGAAAAATGAGTCTAGCTTTAAAATTTGTAGTGTAAATAATAGATTGTTGAGTAGTGTTAAGCAAGCATTGGCGCCCCCTCTTGTCTATATTTTTAATTTATGTTTTTCGAAGGGGTTTTTCCATCCATATTTAAAAATACTGTTGTTATTCCTATATATAAGGCAGGAGATAAGCAAGTCGTAAGTAATTATAGGCCAATTTCACTTACATCCGCGCTGGCTAAAACGTTGGAGAGTTGTATCAAACGGAGACTGTTGTTATTTCTAGGGAAGCATAAAATATTATCCGAGAAGCAGTACGGTTTTAGGGAAGGACTATCTACCAATATTGCCTTGTTTGTGGCGACGAAGTTTATATCTGAAAATCTAGATAAGGGAAATTATGTGGTGGGTCGTTTTATTGACATACAGAAGGCCTTCGACACGGTTGACCACAAGTCTTTGTTAATGAAAATTGTATTGGACAATGTAACTCTGTAGCGGTTAAATTGAAATGGAACAATTTGGTATTTATTGTTCATGCAGTGTATAGGTCTTTCGGTAAACTGATTGATGATTTTATGGCTGATTTTAGAAACTACCTTTCGCATGTATGTAAGACCAATAATGTGACTCATTAGTGGTGATTTTAATGTAAATTCTGATGATGTAGACTTAGCTGTTAAAGAATTCATCGAAGTTGTTGAATCCTGTGTGAAAAAGAGTACGATTGCTGTTTTTACTAGGGTTAGTAGTAAGTGTTTCAAAATTAAAAAATGGATTACACAAGGAATTGTGAACTCTATTAGGAAGCGTGATAAACTAAGAAAAAAGCTTAGAAATGGAAATAAATGTCAGGTTCAACAGGAGAATTATTTTAGGAAGTACAGAAGTATTTTACAAAGGTGCATTAAAAGTGCAAAATCTATGTTTTATGCAGATGAAATTAGAAGAGCTGACGGAAATCCAAAAAAAGTTTGGGACATAATAAAGGAGAGTACTAACAGAATTAGCGGTAGTGAGAACATGAAATTGGAGATTAAAATTGACGGTGGTGAGATTATTTCCGATTATAGCATAATAGCGGAGGAATTTAATAAATATTTCAGTGCAGTTGGGAAATGTAATAGAAATAAAATAGTTAGTAAAAAAGATTTTGTTTATGACTCTAATCCAGTAACAATGGGGTGTGAAAGGGTTAAGAATTCTATATTCCTGTCGCCGGTAACGGAAGAAGAAATTGTGAGGGAGCTCAGTTTTAGATTGAAAAATGAGTCTAGCTTTAAAATTTGTAGTGTAAATAATAGATTGTTGAGTAGTGTTAAGCAAGCATTGGCGCCCCCTCTTGTCTATATTTTTAATTTATGTTTTTCGAAAGGGGTTTTTCCATCCATATTTAAAAATACTGTTGTTATTCCTATATATAAGGCAGGAGATAAGCAAGTCGTAAGTAATTATAGGCCAATTTCACTTACATCCGCGCTGGCTAAAACGTTGGAGAGTTGTATCAAACGGAGACTGTTGTTATTTCTAGGGAAGCATAAAATATTATCCGAGAAGCAGTACGGTTTTAGGGAAGGACTATCTACCAATATTGCCTTGTTTGTGGCGACGAAGTTTATATCTGAAAATCTAGATAAGGGAAATTATGTGGTGGGTCGTTTTATTGACATACAGAAGGCCTTCGACACGGTTGACCACAAGTCTTTGTTAATGAAAATGGAGTGCTGCGGCATAAGGGGGATCGCTAACAAACTCATTCAATCGTATATTACATGCAGAAAGCAAACGGTAAGAGTGAATGAAAGTGTCAGCCCTGAAAAGACTACTGATTGTGGTGTACCACAAGGGACAGTGTTGGGTCCGTTGCTATTCTTGCTGTATGTATCTTTAATAATTTATTAAGACTTAAAGACTTAATTTGACGGGTAGTGCAATACAGCTAATTGACGAATAGCTATTCGTCTTTACAGAATCATTCGATAAGCTGCAATGGAAATTGTACTGATTATTCGGAATGTTTTTTGTTGAAATTTGTAAATAGGGTAAAATATCTTGGAGTTATTATTGATTATAAGTTGAGCTATGATGATCATATTAAAACATTAACTGGAAGAATAAGGAAGTTGTTTTATGCATTTTCTGTATTGCGAGGCTTCTTGGATTTAAAAATGATGAAAATGGTGTACTATGCTCTCTGCCAGTCGTTGCTAAGTTATGGAATTTTGGCATGGGGAAATACTCATAATTATGTATTAAATCGGCTTTTTGTGGCACAGAAAATAATTTTGAAGATTATTGCGCACAAGAACATGGATTACCCTACACGAGCGCTGTTTAATGAGATGGGAGTCATGAATGTTAAAGAGTTATATGTTTTCAATGTTTGTTTGTTCTTTTATAGATTTAAATATGTAGATTATTTTTTTCACGGTTATGATACTAGATTGGCATGTCAGACCAATGTAAAACTACCGAAAGTGAATACTTCACTCTATTATAACCACGCTTATATTGTGGGCTTGAGAATAGCGTTAAAGAATAGGTTCAATTTCTGTGATTTTCCTAGTCAATCTAAATTTCGTAGGTTTCTTCTAAACCTTAAATTAAGTGATATACTTGTTAGTTCATTGGAGTAGTTTCTTCGTAAGTTTCTTCTAAACCTTAAATGAAGTGATATGCTCATTGGTTCATTGGAGTGAACTCCAGCCCCCAACACAAGTACATTTTACCGGGAGGCTGGCGCACATTTAATTTAATATATATATATTTTCTATTGTTAATTTCATTAATGTATTAATTTGTCTATATTCATTATTGCGCGAAATAAATAAATAAAATAAAGATTTACGCCGTCTGGGATCGTTGCTTGGGCAGCGCGTTCTCTCTAGGGGACGTAAAGTGGGACGAGGACAGAAGAAGATAGGCTGGGGAAGAAATTTTGGGGGAGGGGGATGTTTCGAGGGTCGATAGCGTTTGAAATCTGGGGCGGTGCATTCACATACTCCGGTACGAGATAGTTGATTGCATTTCGTACATTGCTGCAGCCGGCACGGCGTCGGGCGGGCCATGGGCTGCCCCTTGCACAAGTCGGCCCCTATAGTCCACTAGGTCGAAATAACACGAAACACGATTCCAGGGCCAGGGTGGTCCGGAACGCGGAAATGTCCGAGCCCGCAATTCCTGTCTTGATGCCAAAAGGGGGGGAATTTTGTTGGGAGAAATAAAAGGTTCCGAGATTCCACGGAGCAATGGCGGAGGGGAAGGGAGTCCCACCGGGAGGGAGAAAGAATATGGGGTGGAGGCGTTCCAAGTTATTGTTGTCAATTCCTCGCGGTCCAATTACCCCTTCCCTGGTACCGAGGCGATGGAATAATGTACTCTGTTCTGCTAGGCGGGGACGGTCCCGTCGCCTGACGATTTTATCGGGTCGTAGGGTGAGATATTCACTTTGGACCATCTAAGATAAGTAATCAGAGGTTTTATTAGAGTTTTTTCCTGTCGGTTTTATTATTACGGTTTTAGTGGTAGCGAGGAAGACCATCCGGGTTATAATCCTAGGCGATGGTAGGTAATAAGATCGCTCCCGAGTACTTAAGTCTCAGGGAGTGCAGGATCGGATGGACTGATTTATGAGCTAGGATAATAGGGGGGGGGGACCTAATTTACCTAGAGTTACCTGTAGAATCCAAGGAGGTAAGGGAAAAGCCATCCGGGTTACTATCCCAGGCGATGGTGGGTAATAAGACCGCTCCCGAGTACTCGCCTCAGGGAGTGCAGGATTGGAGGGATTGATTTAAGAGACAGGAGGAGAGAAAACGGAGAGACGCAATTTATCAAGAAAAACTCAACTGGTTTTAAACGTTTATTACCATTAGGTGAGTAAATCCGTCTAAATTGGACCTGGCTAATTTGGCCCGATCTTCATCGTATCGTTGATCCGACTGGGGGAGTAGCCCTCTAGAATACTTGGTATTTTAATGCTTTTTCCCTATTATTTACAGGGGTATTTTCTGATTTAAAACATGAGACACATTAGTTAACAACGTATTTAACCCCGTGGGTTTACATATTAAAAAGTTATTATTAGAAAAATACAAGTTGATATAATACAGTGTTTTCAACGTAGGGCGCGCTACGGGTAGGAATTTCAGTACGTCACGAGTTCTTTCTCCCGCGCACTCGAATGATACTTTAAGATTTTCACTAGGATCCGGTAGAGGGCTTATGTTGTATCTTGTGAAAATTGTTTGTGGCTACTACGGTAGCAATACGCCACAGGTACTCTCAAGAAAGCACGAAAGAGCAACCCTCCAAATGTCGTGAATAAAAAATTGGAGAAAGACCAGGTATATCAGGAGTTTTCCCAAAACGGGATTTGTGTTGTCAAGTGGATGGACAAAAGGGAAATTCTGCTAATCTCATCGGAGCACGAAGGTGACTGGTGCGAGCAACTCACACAGTGAGTGGTTTTTTAAAAACAATAGAGTCATTCCAAAAGTCAGAGAACGCTATATTCTCATTATTAAAACACTTTAACACTAAATTAGTTCATGGTTCAAGTTTAGGTTTTGAAGAGGATACCATCATGAGGGGGACCGCTGTCAAAGAGTTTGCCACTTGACGCTTCTTTCCATTTTTTTGGCGTTCAGTCATCACATCACTTTTCAGTGTCGAGAAATTCAGATGATTATTTTTCAGTTTTTGTTTTATTGTTTTTTTGTTTGTTGTTTTTTTCACTGTTCAATACAGCATTTTTTCTTAATCTGAGTCCAGGACCCGCAAAGTTTTTTAAAAAGTCTTCATAATGAATGGTTGTGACGAGTCAAGCGTTTACGAGCCAGAAGGTTCCACATGTTTTCTTAACTGCTTCATTGCCCCATTAAACGATGATGATCCTCTTACTGACGACGACGTTAATTTAATCGCAATGACTCCAAATACGAATGTCAACGTGCTAACAGAGCCACGAAGAATGACGTCTTACGCGAACAGAGAGTTGAAAGACTTGCTTGATAGTTGGAACCAAGGAGAGCTGCTCGACCAATTAGTTCGTGATTGTTATTCATCAGTTAATCATCAATGTAAGTGCTACGTTGTTTTCTTTTTCAGCGGATAACATAACAGTCGAGGTCCTTAAAGTAATGACACAGCGCCATACCGAAAAGCTTTCGGACAATACAAATTAGATAAGTAGCCGTAGTTGCCTACGTTGTCAGTCATGCCTTGTTGAGGTGTGTCCAAGACAAACCGGTTTCACCTGTTCGGCATACTGAGTACTGAGTTTTCAGTAGACTTTCAAACACTGAAGATGCCGAACAGGCGAAACCGGTTTGTCTTGGACACACCTCCCCAAGTAGCACAATCAGGTCGTCGCGACGTCGGGAGAGGTCGCATGGCGCGTGCCGACGTCGCCGGCCGACGTCGCACTGACGTTGTCATAGCCAAAATGCGACCAAAACGGTGGTGCAAGAGATGGTCGTGGCGACGTCGGCTGGCGACCAGGACTCGTTAAAGGTTATTTTTCTTGTAGTTCAACTGTACTACAAACTGTACTACAATAGTTTGTAGTACAACTGTACTACAATATATTGTACTGCAATATTTTCTAGTACAACTGTAATACAAATATTTGTAATACAATCATCTGTAATACAAATGTAGTTTTCTGTAAATGAAGCGACTTTTATTACAAGAAAATGTACTTTAACGACTAAGAGGTCGCATTTAGTATATTTTTGTCCACTGGAACCGTACATCTTGTTGCCACTGATAGACAATGCGGAAACCACTAGAGGTAAAGTAAAACGAAGTCACAGTGGGGATCACAGACCATAAGGCTTAAGAACATATTTCACTATCAATTTTACTTCTCCGTTCGGACTAAAAATTCGGGTAGCATTGAAATTTCATAGTGCAGAATTTAATTCTGGCCCTTAAAAATAAGTTCCCCTCTGAAAGGAGTTAATTTAGGAGGGAAAAATAATTTAAAATGAGGCAAGCCGAAAATTAAAAACAGTCAAACCTTTATGTGGACCAAAGATGTGCTGGACAATCGCCCTTTTAGGCTCTAAAACGGTATTTTCAGTATAAATATAGTGTTATTAAGCCACGTGGAGCTGTAATGACTCATTCGTAGAAATTTGGGTTTATTACGAAGCAAGCGAATATTTAATGGAAAATGGCGGAGTCGTATTTTTATACCAATGATGTTCTGCTTCCGACCATGGGTCGCTTTAGAGGTAGTATCGCATACACGTAACCGACTACAGCTCGAAAATTCATACCCTTCCTATAATTATTTGTACACCTAGTCGCGTTACGTACAGAAATATAAACGTATAACCGACTACATGTCGGACATTCATACCAGTTCTATAATTATTTGTTCACCAAGTCGCATGTTGCACAAAAATCTATGCATGATGCCACCAGAGGTCGAATTCAGTACAGAAATATCGTCACGTTAGTGGCAACACCTGCTATCTCATTTTTTGGCTAAAATGAGATAGCACCGGTTTCCATTGGAAAATATGATGGGGGAACGTGTGGTGATGTTAGTTTCTCGATCTGAGCAATAGATTGTGTGTAAATGTCCATTAAGTGAACAGTGGTCATCTAATTCTGTCTGCCAACTCAGTGTTATCGTCATGGAGATGTCTGGAACGGACGACTCTCTCTCTCTGGTAAGTAGAACTTTTTCGTTTAGATTCATCGTGAAATCCATCGTAATCTCGTTGATTTGTACACTTGGCCCCAAGTTGTCAAGATAAATCGTTTGTTTAAAGCTATGGATAGATTTTCATTGTTTAATCACCCTCACGAAGCTGCGTCGTGATATAGCACCTGTTGCATTAAACGTTCCATGTGAGATAGCGCCTGTTCTAGAAGAATCGCAATAAAAACACAAATTTTTGATAGACTTATTCCTGCTTAAGTTCTTATAATCTTGAAAATTTTATTCATTTCCCCTCTCATTTTGTGTTGTAGACCTGGAGAGTGATGAATTTGAGAACAATGAAGACATGTGTACGGTGGATGAATTATGCGAACTACTGAGAGAAGAGGGTAACAATAATATTATTTCAATTTCATCGGTAGACTCTCACGTCACGAGTCTTCCTATTACTACCCTCGGGAACGACCAAACTTTGCATAATTCTGTGGAGTTAGCTGACCAAAACAGACATGAGATCATCGAGATCCCCGGAGCGGAGAATCCTTGTTGTCTTTCTCCTCAAGCTGTTCCCATGGAAATAGCAGCATGTTCCTCCTACAATTATCAGGACTGTGATAATTTGATTGTTCTTCCACCTAGTGGTAGTGCAAAACTTACCGAAACTGATGTCAACTGTGATTATTACTACTTCCCGATCTTTTGACGCTAATGAAGTTGCCACAGAGAATGTTGTGTGCAATGTTGGGAAAGATGAAGGAGTCTACTACAAAATCGCTTCGGAACCAGAGAGTTCGGCTCTATCAACAAATGACAGTTCCCTACTTATCGAAAAATCTACTGAGGATTCAGCCCTTTCACAGCTTAGACAAAGAAAACGGGTGAGGAATCCAGAGCAATGGGGCCGAAACCAGGAAAAATTAAAACGTATGCGTGGAGAACCGTACGTCGGGTTCAGGAGAGCAAAAAAATAATACACGATGTTCCTCGTGATGGAAGAAACACGGGCCCTCCTTGTGATTCCTTAACGTGCAAAAAATGGAAGAGCAGAGCCTGCGATTCTGTCTCTCAAGAAGAGAGACAAAAACGATATGACGATTTCTGGAAGAGGATGTCCTGGGACTCCAAAAAGATGTTTGTCTGCTCGACAATGTTTGCTGAAAACACGAAGCAGCAAACTAGAGGCTCAGTATCAAGGCGACAGAATAGTTTCTTCTACTACCTTAAAATTCAGGATCGAAGGATACCTGTATGCCGCGAAATGTATCTCAGGACTCTTGGCATCAAACGATCTGAGCTTCAATACTGGATAAAAAATTACCTCACAGACAATGTCCCACGTGCCGTAGGCCGCGTGCAGCAGCCTCCGAAAGAATCCACTTCTGAAGACACCAGCCCAGTAGTTCCAGCCCCAGTGAAAAAGAAGGATACTTTCCAGCAGCAAGCAGATGATATGCGAAAATTTTTTGATTCTCTCCCCATGCTCCCTTCACACTACTGCCGAAAAAATTCCAGGAAAAGTTATCTACAGACTAACATAAGATCATGGAATCAGTTATACCAGCTTTATTCCACTAAGTGCGAGGAAGAAGGAAAGAACCCGATGTCCAAATTCTCGTTTCTTCGTATGAAGGATGAAAAAAACATCGGCATTCACATCCCCCAAAAAGACAAGTGTGACGTCTGCTCAAGTTACGAGCTAAAAAACATCTTGGACGAAGCCTTCAAAATTCACCAACTGAAGAAAGAAGCCGCTCGCGGAGAAAAAGAAAAAGATAAAGCCTCTGCTTCCACCGGAATCAGTCATGCACTCTGTTTTGACTTAATGATGGTGCAGCCTCTCCCTCGTCTTAGAGCATCTTCAGCTTACTACAAGCTAAAGTTAACTGCCCATTGTTACACGGTGTATAATTTATCAACTCATGATTCAAAAGCATATTGGTTCGATGAGACGCAGGCTTCCTTGAACGCTTCAGTTTTTGCATCGTGTCTGTGGGATTATTTGAACGAGCTTCTCTTAGAATCACCCAAAACCACCGTCTTATATTCCAATGGCTGCAGCTACCAAAATCGGAATGCGATTCTTTCCAATGCCTTACTCTATCTGAGTATGCTCCGGAATGTCACTATCATCCAGAAATTTCTGGAAAAGGGGCATACTCAGATGGAGTGTGACAGCGTTCATAGCACCATTGAAAGGCGCATCGAACACTCCGACATACACCTCACAAGTGAGTACGTAACTCAAACGAAATCTGCGAGAAGACTGCCGATGCCTTATCGCGCCACAGTATTGGACTACCATTTCACACGAGATTTTGGTACAGAAGAATCTATGATTTATTCTTCGATTCGTCCAGGAAAAAAGAAGGGTGATTCTACAGTCACAGATCTGCGTTGGATCCAATATGAACCGAATGGAAAGATCCTCTACAAGCTGAACTTCGAGGATGACCTGAAGGAACTACCAATCAGGCCGAGGCGATCAGCACCGAGGGAATCTTTTCCCCAATTGTACCCTACCAGACCAAAAATTCCGCTGGACAAATGGAATGACTTGCAGACCCTTAAAACTCTTCTGCCTTGCGATACCCACGACTTTTACAACAACATTCCATGCGAAGAGGAAAGTAGGAGGGCCCTCAAACGCCAACAAAGAAAAAGTAAACAAAACGACGATGAGTGAAAAATCAATTTCCAAAATTGTGTTATGCAAGTTACGCGCCTGATTTTCACATTTTCGTACTTGCGGTAAAATGTTCCCTGTTTTTAAGTCTAGATTTGTTTGTAATTTTTTACTTTTCATTTTATTCGACGGCAATTTTTAACGCCATAGTCGATTCCAATATTGCCGTTCAATTGCTTTTTATTATTATTTTTTGTTTCCCTCCTAAGTTTTTTCATTCCAATTTTGTTCGGCTGTGTTTCCATCGGCTGTTTGAAAAATGAATAGCGCCCCCAATGACTTTATTGACATTATATGTATAGTCTGACATTATCTTTCATTACTAGTCAATTATCTTAAGACTGCTCTTTTATAAGACTGAAAGCAATAAAAAAATGTTCCTACTTTCTTTCGAATGTATGTGTAAAAATTACTAGTATGCAAATTTGCGTAAGCTACCCACCAACTTTTTCACCTGCCCACTTATTCTGTTTTTTCACTGTGGAAATCATGCAAAACCGGCTATTTCAAATAGAGAACAACAACACAAGTTATCCCAGACAAAATTTTGCGTGCAACATCAACTAATAGCGTTTTCCTTTTGCCATTTCAAAAGTGCTCTGGGGCCGCTCTTGTGACGTCACAAGCCCGCTCGGATCGAACCAAAATCTGGCTAAGAGTGGGTTGAAATGGAACGACTTTTAACATGTGGAAGAGAGCGCTCTTTAATAACAACCTTCCTCCTCATGACTGTTTTGTAGTTTTTGTGTTTGTTTTGAATGGGAGTACATGTTTATTTACGTGCATGAGCGGAGCACTTGTATATTTTTGTGTGGAGTACTTGTATTTATTAACGAGAATTTACTTATTAGCATGTCTGTGAACAAATCGGGTGCATCCCTTTGAGAGTTCAATGCCCAATTCCATTAATAATGTTCTTCCAGGAACATAATTGATATCTAATAACAACAAGTTGCGAATTTAGAAATTCTCGGCCACCAAACACGCTTTGTGGCGGCAGGAAAAATGAAGGAATGGGCTTTGGGGGAAATATGTAATACATAAAGGGAATAACTTCATTAATGTAGAGAATCCGGATGAACCGTTTTGTAACGAATGGAACACTGGTACTAGGTTTTTGTTATTCTGTCTTCTCCTTATTGATTGATGCTGCAATAATAGCCCACGTAGTCTTCTTATTTTCATATTTTTCGCCGGACGAGCTTGACTCTAGACTAGAGTTATCCATTCCATACATTTCAAAATGAGCCTAGTGGCTTCATCTGACCACTTCTCTGGATCTGTCGAGTAATCGACGATAATGATACCCACGAATAACAGAACTTGAGTTAAACCGCTTTCGTTCAACAAAATCGTTGGCTTCATCCGCGACGAATAACTAAATACGAACTCAAAACGATGCTTATCACAATGAACCTTCCAAGAGAGGTTTACCGCTCCGTCGGTTTTGACGGAGCAGTTGAAGTTGCTCTAGCTCTGATCCATGGAGGAGCGTAGGGATAAATGGAAAGAATAAAAAGTCGCTCTGCAGAGGATCAATTGGCAAATGGAACCTTCAAACTCTTATCAGATCAGACCTGGAGCAGCCCCAGCTCTTCTTTTTGTGCTAATGGAAAACGCTATAACTCAACCCAGCAAGCACCAACAGAATGCAGTAGAAATTTCACTATTCACTTATTTTTTGGGAATTTTTCATTTGAATTACCATTACGTCCTCCCTGATTGCTCTGAACAATGGATTTGAGATAAAATTTACTTCAGAGAATCATAAATCAGTGGCGGCGGAACCGGGGGGGCAGGGTGGGCAGCCGCCCCCCCGGAATTTAGTCTGGGGGGGCGTAGCCCCCCCAGGTTTCAATGCCAATCTTCTATCCCGAATACTGCACCCAAAGTTCTTATTCTATCCTTTTCGCTTCTTATTCGAGGACCAAGCGACCGTCACTCAGAACCCTGGATCATTTGCGAGAAGATGAAAAATAGCAATGCCTAGAACATTCGCCCCCCCCCCATCTTTCACTTTTCTGCAGACTTTTTGTTAGGTATATTATTGATTCTTCTTCTACACTTTACCCCTGCCATCTGGCAAAGGAGGGCGATCCACCTATCGGCCGCCCTCCCCGGAGAGGGTTTTAGCCCAAATTTAAGCAATATGAAGCACAGGCGTAGCAAGGGGCGTGCGGCGTGTGCGGTGCGCACCGGGCATCTCTACCCTGGGGGCATCAAACCCGCTGTTTTGTTATGCGATCACCGCTACCCAGTGGCGGAAAAACACTTGTCCGGGGCCCGGGGCGGAAATCTCTAGGAGGCCCTTTAGTCTCTAATTAAACCGTAAATATACTTTTTTGCAGCTTTGAAGTATATTTTCCTCAATTTTAGCCACGAAATTGCCTCTAAAGTGCGTTTTCTCAATTTTTTCCGCGAATTGGCTCATTTTCTCATTTTTAGCAGCGAATCGGCGCTTTTTACAAGCTCTTACCGTGAAGTTGCCTTAAGAATCCGCAAATTAGATAGCGTTTAAGTGCTCTTTCCCAATTTTATCCGCAAATTAGCAATTTTTCTAAATTTAAGCCGTCAATTCGCGCTTTTCTCCATTACAAAAAAAAACCATTCGTGTTTTTCTCTATTTATTACCCTCGAATTAGCGCTTTTTCACAGTTTTAGCCGCTTGAATTAGCGTTTTTTCTCAATTTTATTCCCAAAGTTCCCCAAGAATGTGCAAGTTGGGGTATTCTCAATTTCAGCTGTGAATTAGCCTTTGTACCCCCAATTGTGATGGGGCCCATTCAAGTGAATGGGCACATTTTTTAATTTTAGCTGGAAATTATAGCACTTTTTCTCGATTTTATCTGCAAAATTGAAATGTTTTGTACCTTAGTTGTGAATTAAAGTTTTCCTCCACTTTTAGACGCAAATTCGCGTTTTTCTCTATTTCACGCCGTGAATCGCAGCGCTTTTTCTCAATTTCAGTCCCAGCCCCGAGAATCCGTAAGTTGGCGTTTTCTGTGAATTCGCGCTTTTTCCCAATGTTTAAAGCTGCCAAATTTTAACACTTTATCATAATAGCGTGTTTCTGTATTTTTAGACTCGAATTCGCGTTGTTCTCTTTTAGTGCATTTCATTTATGTCAAAATGCACAATTGGTCTCGTCGTGATGGTGGCAAACATGGGTCATGGCATGTTTTTTTCATGTTTCAGGACCTCTAGAACACGAATTCAGTGGTCTCCGGAATTCATATATATATATCCTTGAATTAGCGTTTTTCTCAACTTTAGCGCGTGAATTAGCGCTTTTCAACTTCAGCCTTAAAGTTGCCCCTATGAATTGGCTAATTGGCGTTTTCTCTTATTTTCAGCTGTGAATTAGCGTTTTGTTTCTCAATTTTATCAGTAAATTAGCACATTTTCTTAATTTTAGCTACGATTTTTAGCGTTTTTTCTCGATTTTATCCGTAAAATCGTAATTTTTCATACCTTAGCTGAGTTTTCCTCCACTTTTATCTAGACGCGAATTCGCGTTTTTGACTATTTCACCCGTGAATTAGCGCTTTTTCTAAATTTTAGTCCCAATGTTGCCCCGAGAATCCTTGAGTTGGCGTTTCTCCCTTTTAACTGTGAATTTGCGCTTGTTCTAAATTTTGAAAGTTGCTAAATTGTAGCACTTTATCACAATTTTAGTTGTAAATTAGCGTGTTTTTTTTTTTTTTTTTTCAAGACGACGCGAATTTGCGTTTTTCTCTTTTTCATCCTTGAATTAGCGCTTTTCTCAGTTTTAGCTGCGTAAATTAGCGCTTTTTCCTAATTTCGCCCCAATAATTCGTGATTTTGCGTTATCTCAATGTCAGCTGTGAATTAGCTAGCGCTTTTTCTTAATATTAACAGCCATAAATTTTAGCAATCTTTCTCAATTTCAGCCGCGAATCAGCGTTTTACTCACTTTTACAAGCGAGTTTAGCCATTCGTTTTCATCTTATATACTTGAAAATCCCGATTTTTCATCTTCAAGCTATTCAGGGGCCCCCATCCGAACCCCGGATTTCTAGTCATGCCCCTACCTGCATTCCCACACTTTGCTGTTTTATTTGTGTACGAATGATTATCGTTTATTATTTAAAACGAATACTTGCCATATTCTTGTGGCAAAAAAACAACTAAGAAATCAATAATAGTATATGTATACGCAGGAGCTAAAGTCGTGGCTCTAAAACGCCGTAAAATTTGCCGCGGTACATTACATTACAAGCCCGGCGGGCGAGGCGAGGTAAATCCCCTTCCTACGAGTGATGTACGACTTTTTTCACGCGACAGCAAGGAAATGATAAAACTGACTTTGACAAATTGACTACTGACTTCTCGTGTCTTTACTTTAAGAAGACCTTAAACGAGGTTATAATCCGAGTTCATTTACTCTCCGTACTAGGACGGAAAATATTTTCTGGACTAGTACAGAAAACTCGAATGTCACTGTGCGGTAATGGTCAATTTCCCAGACATTTTTGGGTACAGAAAATGACTACTTTCGGAGCATGTCGCTTGAAAAATACTTTAGTTCCTAGGCATGAAAAGAGACACTTTTGGGACTCATTTTGCGGCCGTAAAATTCGGTTTTAGTATCATGTGGGATAAAAATAAAATATTATTAGTCAAAAACCTATCAAGAATCAGGCCGTTGTATATCACATTCAAATCATTCCCTAAATGCTGAAAATTCAAGACTATTGGGCACCTCCATACAATACCTTGCCACCTCTATTTACTTAAAATTGAGAACTACACTACACTTCACCTTCTATTGATGAAAACTAAGGAAGTGATGGTAGTGTAGGGTATGGTGTGGAAGGGAAGGGGGGAAGCGCCTTAATTTTCGCCCCCCCCCCTGAACCAAAATACTTCCGCCGCCACTGTCATAAATCTGTTTTATTGCTCTCCTGAAAAGTTGAGAAAAATGAGATAGCAGGTGTTGCCACTAACGTGACGATATGTTCCTTCAAGAGGCGGGCAACTTAACTGATTAGGCACTGATAAGTGATATATGAAGCGAGCCGGCCGACGTGAATCAGTTTCCTGCGTGAGCTCTCGTTGTTTTCTTCATTAAGTAAGTACCTATTAAATTCGAATTACAGAACTTGTTTCTACACTCTAATATTTCATGTTTGTTCTTTATTTCAAAACGTTTTATTTTATATACGGATCACGTAACGACCGACGTAAAGACGATAATAATAATTCGAGATGTGCGATAATTGTTATAAGTCAAATCAAAACATTTTAGATCTGGGATATGGGATCGTTCAAAGTTGTGTACCTTCCTTCATTGAGCGAAGTCGAACCAGTGCCAACAAAATGGGTCGATGGCAACAAATTGTACTGGCCGGCGAAGAAACGGGACGCCCGGGTTCTACAAAGCGACGCTTTTAGTTCACCGGACACCGCTTCATGGTTGACGTACGACTGTATTGTTAAAGCCGAGGGGCTGAAAGATTATTGCGTGGCAACAAAACTTGCCGAAGACATTTGTCTCGAAGAGACAGAACAAGAAGAGGAAGAACTGGAACTTTCATCTATTCAGGTATGCTTTTGTGATGTGATAATTAGCAATAGAGTCATCAAGTTGTGGATAACGCCTAACGGCATAAAATAAGCAGTAATCCTTTATGAAGGCCCACATTGTCCAAGCTCGTATAGTCCAAAACGGGCTCTCGAAGAAAATACTTTATTGTGCCAAACTCAGAACGTTTTCCACTTCAATGCGGGGTAGTTTAATATTTTTTGTTTTTACATTTCAGGAAGCAGTGTCGGAGACAAATCATCCGTCGGAAGCCGCCGTACCGCGCGTCCTACTAGTAGACGAAGCCGTTGTCGATAAAATTCTATCGAAAATAAAAGAACGTAAGCAATCGGACAAAATTTTATTTACGAACTTCTATTCGACTATCATTTTAAAATTAATTTTTTAACGCCTCTGGATAGTATGTAGTTGCAATCTAGCAATGCCACGCGTGTTTTGAAACTTATGACTGTCTGTTTGCGTTTGCTTTCAGTTGAGGGCACAATTCTGGAGAAAGCAGCCGAATTTCACGTTAGAATGGATCACATTGAGCGGCAAATAACGTTGATTCGCATAAACGGCGTGGACAAAGGCTCTGCCCAGTTGCAGCGAACTGCGCGTGATCTGTCGACTTCATGGCCACTGGCAACAACCGAAGCGGTCGGAAATTTTGACAATTTGATCGGATGTGACGACAATTTTCTTGAAATCGCCAAGCATTTTAAAAATGTCATGGGTTCATCGTGCAAGGGTAAATTTATCTGTTATAAGCTGAGCGATATTTTATTCGCAAAAGATGTACTCACCAAATTTTCGTGGACTGTACTTAGTCGAAGCACGGGGGGTGAAAAGGGTCAATTTTCAAAATTTAGAAATATTGTTTCAGTACAGAAACAAGTTTCCTTGTACATCCGTCGCCGGGATTTTTGGGAATTTTGCGTGAGACGTTTGTCAAAGAGATTTGTTTCGGCCTCGAAAATGGAGTGCAGTCTACTCCGAAACTAGTCGGCCATTAATAAAACTTGAATGTTTGTACTCAAATAATCTTTAATTACTTATTGTTTCATTGTTTTTCACTGTAGCGAATCATGGCATGCCATTGCGAAGGATTTTTCAAACATTGTATCCTTAAATATAGCTCTTCTCGAGCTAAAAGGACTTGTGACGCTGCTAAACAAGCGGGAAAAAATGTAGCCTTTCTAAAGGAGTTACCGTGAATACATCGTCCCCTTCTTGGTCGATTTTGGTGAGGTGATGCTCAGGATCAGCTTTCGCGCGAAAACTTTCATTAGTTCTTCTGGAACAGTTGGTTTGTGGGTAGCTCATATGACGACCGCCTTTATCATAAACGCCGACCACTGAGCACTTGCTACACCCATGGTATGCATTCGAAGCTTTTATACCTGTGAAATAATTAGTACGCATTAATTAAATTTATCTGAATGAAGGAATCCAAAATAGACGCTCCCAACTATCTGTTTCTCAACTTAAACACAGTACACTACAATCATTAATAATATACTTACATTTGATGAAACTCCGGGCTGGCGTATCACATATGAAGGCGTTGACTGTGATAGATATTTTGCTTCCGTGAATGACTATTCCATGACCCAGCAAATGATTCAATTCATCAGCAAAAGAAGACAGGAAAGATTGTGCGTCGGGTGGCTTCGATTTCCCACTCCATATTGCAATAACGTCCGGTGATAAGGCGGGCATTGAAGCCACGCTGACAAGAATTGGCCAGAACTCTTGTTTTGATGAATCACCAAGTGGTATCCCGTCCATGTTAAAATTCAAGGGAAGGACATCCGGTAGCCTCTCGACACCACGCAACAGACTGAGTAGGCATACTTCTAGTCCTCTATACCAGAACTCGCCGGACCCCATTTGTTCAATATTAAGTAACCGAGGAGTTCCAAGCAAGGTTCTGGCATCTTTGGGAAGATTATCGTCAGTAGTTTCGCGAAGAATCGCTAGATCATTTAATGCATCATGGGAAATATTGTGCGATATGGCCCAGTCTTTTAGCTCGCGGTTCAGCTTTAAATGACCTGCATGTGGCAATACGCTAGTCTTTTGGGAAAGGTTTTTGTCCTCCAAGATGCTCGCATCAACTGCACTCTCAGTCTGCTGTTTAATCTTATTGGTTCCTGCAAACTCCTTTGTCGACGTCAGAAAAGAGGGATCTACGGATGACGATGAAGCACGGGACGACTCTTCACAGATGCTCAACAGATTATCTGCAGCTGAATTATTCGTTTGTTGGTGGGAGATGCGATTATCTACCTTTGCCGAAGAAGATTCCTTCAAGATCTCCTGCTTGTATTTCTTCAAGCGACGATAGTAGGTAGTTGTGGATTTAAAACGCTTCATCGATTGCTATGATGGCACTGGTACAATACCGATGTAGACCACCCAAATATTGTACACACAACAGCAGCTGATGCAATGGAAGAGGAAGCAGCGTTCGACGCGAAGGAGCTGCAGCGCGCGTCGCCTAACTACAGAAATCTGACCACGTGGCGACGTCAAACTTTTGTACTACAGTGTACTACAGAAATCCGACCTCACAGCGACGCCGGAAAAGTATACTACAGATATGCGACCACGCGGCAACGTCAGAATTTCGTAATACAGTGTACTACAGAAATTTGACCACACGGCGACGTCCGAATTGTATACTACAGAAATCTGACCACGAGGCGACGTCGGAATTTCGTACTACGATGTACTACAGAAATCCGACCACGCATTATCGTCGGAAAATCATACGACAGATATACGACCACGCGACGACGTCTTGGCGACCTTCCCCACTTGTAATATACGAAATTGACGTCGGCACAACGTTGGCAAAATGTAATACATTCAGTTCGGTCGTTATGATGACGCAACGACGACGCAAGCTGTACATGAGGTCGGAAAGAGGTATAAAATAGGTCGGAAGTCGCCAAACGCAACCAAGATCGACCAATTGTGCTACTTGGGTCAACAAGGTATGACTGACAACGTAGGCAACTACGGCTACTTATCTAATTTGTATTATTGTACACCTTGTATACATATATGTATAACGATGTTACTAATCCTAATAGCTCTTATACAAATTCAGCCTTGGAACTTCAATAATGTTTGAACACAATCTTCAGAAGTGGAGAAATTATTTTTTAAAAATGGATGCATCTACGAATACCCCTCTGACGGTATTGAACCTTCATCTTCCTCTGCGAGATACTTTTTATCCCTTGAAATGGCTGGGGGGGGGGGGGTTGACATAGAAAAGTGAAACACATGTGAGTCGAGACTCACCTTACCGTTAAATATGTTGAATTGATTTCGCAGGAGTTCTACAGAACTAGCAAGCGAGGAAAAATCTATATCAAGTTCTGTAATATGAAAGCCACCGTGAAACAAGTGATGGGATAACTGGTTCCTCCCGAGTTTAGTTGTTTTTCGACGTTTGTCAGACCAAGGCCTCGGTGATCAAACCCAGCACATTATATTCAATTCGCCAGGTCCAAGTTAGACAGACTTATGAAACTCAAGGTAATAAACGGGTAAAACCATCGGAGTTTGTGTTATCTAATTGAGTCACCCTGATCCCTCTCCTCCTACCTATGTAAAAAAAAAAAAAAAAAAAAAAAAAATCAATCCCACCTTTCCTGCACTCCCTGAGGCCAAGTACTCGGGAGTGGTCTCTGGCGAAACGGAAACGGGTTAAATCTGGAGGGTGGAAAATAAATCTGTAAAATCCTTGGGGTGGTAAAAAACGTTCTCACTCCCAACAAAGTCTCAAAAAACCCGATAAACCAAAAATCGCGCAAGACTCTCTAATCCCCACTCCCGTACTCATCACAATTTTAGTCGCTGCGATTCGCTTGTTCAAAGAAATCGCCAAGAATGAGACCAGGCAAGGAGAGGTGCTTCATGTTGAGCCAATTACTTGTAGTGAACAGTTTGTTCCCCTTGGCGAGAGTTTGAAGCGTTTTTTCTCCACTCCTAATTTACTGCTTGAAACGATTAGGTACCTACAAGAATTAGGCTCACAGAATCATCTAGTAACAAACTTTGTTGGAGGCGTCGAAAAATGGATCATGATGGCAAAATAGTTTTTCCACTGATTTTGTTTTTCGACGACTACGAAACTGGCAATGTCCTAAGGAGTCACTCTGGGGTGCACAAGTTGGGTGCATTGTACGGTTCTGTGGCTCGTTTGCCCCCCCCCCCCACTATTCTGCTACTTTACAGTGCATTTTTCTTTTTCTGCTTCTTCATTCGTCTGATAGAACGAAATTCGGTAATTCTGTAGTATTCCAGCCCGTAATTGACGAAATAAATTATTTGTCGAAGGAGGGCATCCAATTTGACTTGTCTGGCTTCTGCGGGAAAATTTATTTTGAACTGGGGGTGATCGTTGGTGACAATCTTGGATTGCACCAAATAACCGGATTTGTCGAAAGTTTTTCTGCAACTTTCCCTTGCAGAATTTGTAAAGTCGAAAGGCGGGTAATGCAGACGTTATGCTTTGAGGATGACACATTGTTGAGAAACTATGCTGCTGATAGCATTTGTGAGAAAGCTGAGGCCGGGGATTGTAGCATGGAGATTATAAGCGTGTGGGATCGCATCGATGGATTCACCACTCTAGAGGGGACAGGCGTAGACATTATGCACGATGTTTACATTATGTTTTGTTCCGACAGCAGCCTGTCGGGTAAAGTGCATTTCATTTATCCGGTCATGCACCATTTATACGGTAATCGTTTAAGTTTGAATGAGATCATCATATTATAAATGAAATTCAGGCCGCGATAGAAATTCAAAATCAACTGTTCAAAAAAAAGTCAAAGGCTGGAATTTCCCCATGTTCCTGGCGCAGGGGGCTAGACTAGATACAATTTAAAATTCAATTTTTCGTTAGTCCAAAAATTTTGGCATGATACCTATGTTGCACGCATTTTTTCTCTCCGTCATTTCGCTCACTGGGAAGCCTGATCACATCAGTTACCAAACTTGGATGAAATCAGAAATTATGCGATCAGATCGAAGATGCGCAACTGTCACCAAGCTTTTTTTCTCAGCACTAAAATTAAGACTTGAAAAGTTGGGATCCAGCGTAGTTTTCTGCCTCAGGAAAACTAGGGGAAATAAACTTTTGAATGCTGGTTCGGTTTTAAACGATAGTTTTGTTAACGACTTGATTCTACATGATAGCGGGTATAAAATTTCAAACCAAGATAGAGGGTCACCATTTTTTGGGCGGAAAAAGAAAAATAACTTTTTGCTATGCTTCGTCAGCTGGGACCCCCTACATTTTTCTTAACCGTTTCCCCTGCAGAAACAAAATGGTCTGAGCTATTGAAAATATTAAAAGAAGTAGTCGATAAAGTTGACATTACTGAACAACAGGCCGTGAATATGGAGTATGAAGAAAAGGTAAAATTAATCAGGTCAGACCCAGTTACATGTGCCAGACATTTTGACTATCGAGTTAGAAAGCTGTTTAGTATATTGTCCGCGAAAAATAGCGTATTTGGTGATCACCCTGTTATTGATCGTTATACGAGGATTCAATTTCAACAGAGAGGATCGCCCCATGCACACAGTTTCATTTGGTTAAAAAATGCTCCGATCTATGAACAAGGAAATCCATCCAGCATCAATAATTGCGAACAATTTATAGATAAGTTTATTTCTTGTAACGAGGTACTGGGGGGCGCAAATTCGAATCTTCCTCAGGAGTACCAATTTCATAGGCACACTTTCACGTGCAGACAATGCCTTATTATTTCGACTGTTTATGGGTTTATTATTCATCGATGTAGTCAAATCCGGCTTGAAATTACATGAAAATCGACACCCCACACCCCTATGATCCCAAATCCTTTGAAAATCCCCATTTTGGACCCGCTTTTGGCCCATAAAACCCCAGGGAGTTATTTGATCAAACTGATGAGATGTTAGGACCAACTAGACCCCAAATGAAGTCTATGTGCGAAAGAACGAGTTTTTTTCGAGCAATCCTAGGGCAAGATATGGCCCGGACGGCGGACGGACATTTTTTTTTTTATTGCAGATTTGGATTCTACGCACTTTGAAACGTAAAACTACAAATTTTGAGGGGGGGTCAAAATTTTTTTTTTGCGATACGATTACAAAGACTTATTATTGAGAAATAATAAGCCAAAAGACAAAACATGGCAGTAAGTGTTTGGTCCTGTGGTCTCATCTCCAGGAGAGGCAGGTTGAAGTAGTGACTGTCTCTTCTTAGGCATAATAGTATAAGTCAAGGACAAGTTCAATACTGATTTTATTTACAGCCCCAAACATATGATATTATCACCACCCAACATCCCCCCTCTTTAGCTTGGCTCCCTCGCCATTACTAATGCTCGACGATTACGTTGAATCAGTTGACCATTACATAGTTTGACTTCGTATCGGCGTGGTGCATCCCGGCATTGTCGTTCAATATGGCCATATTCCGATCTGTCCACAATCCATACTTTCTCCCCTTCCTTTAACGTTGGGAGTGACTTAACTCGATGGGTTTTATCAAACCGTCTCTTCATTTGATCATTTTTCTCTTTTTGACTCCTCTCGTGTTTGATGATATTTTCCCAGCCAGGTCGTAACTTGTCTTCGTCTATAGGGAGTCTATTCCTTATTTTCCGACCCATGAGCAATTCGGCTGGTGATAGTCCGTCATCTAGGGGCGTGCTTCGATAAGCCAGAAGTCCGAGATGCATGTCATTTCCACTGACTATCCGTTTAGCAATTTTGACAAACGCTTCGGCGAAACCATTGCTCTGAGGGAACAAGGGACTAGAAGAAACAATTTCAAATCCCATCATCTCTGCAAATCTTTTCATTTCAAAACTGACCAGATTAGAGCCATTGTCGCAACGTAGGGTTTTTGGAATACCGAATTTGGAGAAGATCTGCTTCAAGTAGCTAATTAAACTACATGATTTTAAGGAGTTCAACTTCTTAATGTCGAGGTACTTCGAGAAATAATCCGAGACCACTATATACCTCGAGCCCTTCCATTTAAAGAGGTCGGACCCCAGCATCTCCCATGGTCTTGCTGGCGTGGGAGTAGGCATTAGAGGCTCAGGACGCTGTTGGCGATGTTCTAGACATCTCGGACAGCTAGCAACTTTGTCTTTTATTGCGCTCGAAATACCCGGCCACCATACTGACACTTTGGCCAGTTGCAGACTTTTCCTCTCCCCGCTATGGCCATCGTGTAGCTTTTCCAAAATCTCGTGGCGCATGTCTGATGGGATGACCACTCTTCCTTTGTACATAAGGACGTCATTTTTCAGGTAAAGATCATTAACGAAACGATAGAATGACCTTTGATTTCCTTTTAATTCATTTACCTGCCCATTTAGGATGCAACGTTTCACCTGTACAGTCTCTGAGTCATTTTCTTGAGCGACCATCAGCTGTCGCAATAAAATGTCTTTGACGTGGGGCCGCGTCACTTGGTTTACAAACGTCTCTATATCGTCGGTTTCGGGGTTAGGCGACTCAACGTTTCGTGGGCTTCTCGAAAGGGCGTCCGGAGTAAAAAATTGTTTACCTGCGACGTGTTCTAATCGATAAGAGAATCTCGTCATACGCGAGTGGACGACATCCGGGCGAAAAAAGGTAATTCTCTTCGACTGTTACCTTTTCTGGGGTCGTTCCCTCTACACAAGTCCGAAAACAATTATCACACTCTTGTCACTAAAAACAAATTCTCCTAATAATTGGTCTGCGAACAGCAATAGTGATGTGCTATATTTCATGCTCGACTATTTTGTGTTGTAATGTTGGCAACACAACTGACGTTTCTTTTATCAATTTCAATATATTTACCTTTATTTTGGTAATTCAGTTGACGAATGATCCTCCGTACTAAAATTTCCTTTCCAGAACATCGCTTTTCATACGATCACCCACTCAAACTTCATTATGTACGTAATTATAAGTTTGAACAGATTTCGTATCGTAGGTATAAACGAAATTTATGCCATGAAACTTGTTTTATTGTAAAACAAACACCTTTAAAAATTAGTCCAGTCAATGAATGATGAAAAACGAGTGTAGACGACGTGGTCGGTTTAGTGATTTTTTATTTTCCGCTTTGTTTGGGGTAGTTGGGAGGTAAACATACTAAAAGTCCCCGGACGTCCGATGTGACCGGGCTGCTGGAGACCACCAGGAAGGTCACCCATCTAG
The DNA here is from genome assembly GCA_038030265.1 of Corythucha ciliata. NCBI lineage: Eukaryota > Metazoa > Arthropoda > Insecta > Hemiptera > Tingidae > Corythucha > Corythucha ciliata. The sequence continues at coordinate 5,095,582 of CM075939.1, forward strand.
CACAATTGCTCGCATTTAGGTTCATTTGCGACATGCCACCTGGGAAAAATGGCGTAGTTTCGTCACTTTCGAGAGGTACTCTGGTGGAACTTACAAGTTTTAAAGCGGGGCAAATTCTTGCTTTATTGGTCAGCCAGAGTCTAAATTTGAAGCACTGGAGGAGCTATTAATAAAACGCCGATCGTTTTCATCCGGAGGACGATCTTACAAGCCCTAAAGCAGGGCAAAATATTGTTTTATTAGTCAGCCAGAGTCTTAACTTGAAGCCTTAACGGAAGGACAACACCTCACCACCTGTAACAGTCAAAATAGATTAATTTCGCCACTTTTGAGACGTACTCTGGTGGAACTTACAAGCCTCAAAGCGGGGCAAATCTTGTTTTATTAGTCAGCCAGGGTCTTAATTTGAAGCCTCAGCCCAAGGACAACACCTCACCACCAGTAAGGGTCAAAACGGATTAATTTCGTCACTTTTGAGACGTACACTGGTGCAACTTACAAGCACCTTAAAGCGGGGCAAAATCTTGTTTTATTAGTCAGCCAGATCCTAGGGCCGTATTCAGAAACCAACCTTAACCTTTACGTCTCCTTTAAGCGCTTCAAAACAGATGACACATTTTAATAAACCATCATATTTTTCAACTCCTTTAGTAAACGCTTCGTAAAGGTGGGTTTCTGAATTCGGCCCCTAAATTTGAAGCACAGGAGGAGCTATTAATTAAACGTCGATCATTTTCAGCCGAAGGACGATCTTATAAGCCTTAAAGCGAGGCAAGTTCTTGCTTTATTGGTTGGCTCCAGAGTCTAAATTTGATTCATTCGGAGGAGCTTTTAATAAAACGTCGTGCGTTCTCAGCCTGAGGACAACATCTGTAACATTCAAAATGGCTTAATTTCGTCGCTTTACTCTGGTGCAACGTACAAGCCTTACAGCGGGGCAAATTCTTGCTTTATTAAGTTTATTGGTCAGCCAGAGTCTAAATTTGAAGCACTAGAGTAGCTGTTGGATTAGGAAGCAAAACAGAAGCATGAATTTTTTACCGGATGATAGAGAGGGTAATTACATACGGAATCTTATCAAAGGGATGAAAAAAGAGTACGAGATGCCTCGCATGTTTTAGCTTAATATTCTGGTTTTACAAACCTGTCTTAATTGTGATGATTCGTCAACTGAATTACCAAAATAAAGGTAAATAAATTGAAATAGATCAAAGAAACGTCAGTTGTGTTGCCAACATTACAACACAAAATAGTCGAGCATGAAATATAGCACATCACTATTGCTGTTCGCAGACCAACTATTAGGAGAATTTGTTTTTAGCGACAAGAGTGTGATGATTGTTTTCGGACTTGTGGAGAGGGAACGACCCGAGAAAAGGTAACAGTCGAAGAGAATTACCTTTTTTCGCCCCGTTATCGGCATCCCGTCATACGCATCCGAAGTCTTTGTAAGCGAGGAGTTAGGTCTTCCAATGGTTTTTTTCCGAAAAGGGTAAGAAGGGGTTTATGGTCAGTGAGGATCGTGAAGAAATCACCAATCAAATATGTTTGGAACTTTTCACAGGCCCAGACAATTCCTAATCCTTCACGCTCAATATTTGAATATCTTTTTTCCGTATCTGACAGGCTGCGAGACGCGTAAAATACCGGTTTCCACTCTCCTGGTGACACCTCCTGTTCCATTACTGCACCTAGACCCACTGAGCTCGCGTCTGCAGCTACGCGTTTAGGCTTATTCATGTCATAAAACGATAAAACAGGAGCCGAGGATAGAATGTGCTTCAATTTCTTAAAACTTCGTTCATGTGTGCTGTCCCAGATCCATTCTCTGTCTTTCCTGAGTAATTCCCTAAGTGGGTGGCTTACTTCCGACATTTGGGGTAAAAATTTCGAATAGTAATTGCACATTCCCAAAAATCTTCTGACTTCTGTTAAATTGATGGGTGTCGCGATTTCTTTAATGGCACTAATTTTCTCTGGGTCTGCCCGAATACCCCCTTGTCCTATTTTGTGTCCTAAGAACGTAACTTCCGTGACATTAAATTTACATTTCTTATCGTTTAATGTTACCCCGAATTTCATTAGACGTTTCAAGACTTCGGAAAGACGTTCATCGTGTTCTTTCTGCGTGCTGCCATAAACCAGAAAATCATCAAGTAACACTAAGACTCCTGGGATTCCTTCCAAGATTTTCAATGTATTCCGATGGAATACCTCCGCTGCACTTGAAATACCCATTGGAAGTGAATTGAAAAAGTAACGCCCGAAAGGAGTGATAAAAGTCGTCAGTCTTTTCGATTCCTCGTCTAACGGTAGTTGGAAATAGCCATTCCTACAGTCTAGCTTGGAAAAATATTTAGCTCCCACCAACTGTGCTAACAACTCGTCTACACTGGGCATCAAGAACCGTTCCCGTTTCACAACTTGATTAAGCCGATAGTAATCTACGCAGATGCGTACCTCCCCCGGGTCGGACTTGGGAACCACCACCATACCGGCAACCCAGTCTGTCGGTTTCTCTATCCTGGTGATGATCCCTAAAGATTCTAGACGGTCCAGCTCTTGTTTGGTTGCCTTTTTCAGGTGGAAGGGGATTTTCCTTGGGGCCCGTGCCGCCCAAGGTTTTGAATCATTTTCTAACTTTATTTTATATGGAGTAATTTTCATTCTCCCCAACCCTTGAAACAAATCTGGAAACCTTTGTTTAACTTCATTTCCATCGATTCCGTGTATTACCTGAATCAAACCCAATTCTAGAATAGCTGGTTGTCCTAACAACGGTTTTTGATCGCGAGTGCAAACATAAATATCCTGGAGGATCATTTTGTTCTTGTAAGACATCTGAGCAGTGAACATCCCTGCTAAAGGAATTCGATGACCCCCAGGTCCTAAGAGAATTTTGTTTGATTTTCTCAGTTTAAATGTATTTCCAAGTTGGTGAAACAGTTTATGGGATATGAGTGAAACATCTGCTTCCGTGTCTATTCAGAAAATAATTTCATGAGTACTACCTATATAAATGGGGATAGTAAATGCGTTTATTTCGGAAACATTCCCTATAAATGCTGATTCCTCTGAGCCTGTCTCACTCTCGACCAACGTGATATTCGCTCTGGGCACACTCTTGCAGATCCTCGAAAAATGCCCACTCTTTTCACACTTGAAACAGGTTTTGTTTGTGGCTGGGCACTGTGCTCCCTCTTTGTGGAATGGAAACCCACAACGTTGACATTTTTTTCTAGGCACTCGGGTTCCTTTGTTGATAGAATCTACCTCCATAGTGCCACTAGACTCAAAAGGCTTGTCTCTTACCACTTTTTGTTCTCGTCGAACTTTTTCATACAGTCTGACCTCGTTTTCTACTTCATCGAGTTTTAAATTCGTTTTCAATTGTAGTTTCTCAGAGAGGTTCGAATCATTGACGCCTTCGATTATTTTATGCATGATGAGTTCGTCCCGCAATTCTCCAAATTTGCAACGTCGGGCTCTGTTATGTAAATCTTGAAGAAATTGGTCTATTGGCTCGTCGGTTTCTCGCCTCCTCTTGAAGAACCGACATCTTTCGTAGACCAAATTTCCTTTCCCTTCAAAGTGCCGGTCAAACTTTTCCAGAACGAGCCAATAGTTTTCCAATTCCGTCTCTGACAAATTGAACCTTTCGAGCAAGTCTTCGGCGTCAGGGCCCAAGTGGTAGACTAGTTGGTTCACTTGATACTTCTCGGGCAATTGATCCAGGAATGTTCCCGTTCGGTACCGGTCCCAGCGTCGTTTCCAACTCATCCACTCCGGGCAAAGAAAGTTCAATCTTTCTGGGGGAGTCATGTTTCGACCGTGTAAACCTGGCACCATGTTTGGTCCTGTGGTCTCATCTCCAGGACAGGCAGGTTGAAGTAGTGACTGTCTCTTTTTAGGCATAATAGTATAAGTCAAGGACAAGTTCAATACTGATTTTATTTACAACCCCAAACATATGATATTATCACCACCCAATAGTAAGAAGTGTCGGTTTGGAATTCCATTATTTCCCATGCGAAAAACTAGAATATTGGAACCAATCAATCAAAATTTGTCTAGGAAGGAAAAGTCATTATATAATGAAAAACTAGCAACAATTAGACAACTATTGGAAGATTTATATAAGCAACCTGACAGCTCGATGAACTACCATACTTTTTTGAATAAATGCAGTTTAACTGAAGAAGAATATTTAAAAGTTATAAAATCATCTTTGTCAAGACCGACAGTTATGTTGAAAAGAAATACCAATCAAATCAGATTATATTGTATATATAAAATATATACATATCAAATCGAACTGACGTCGGATTCGTGTTCTAGTGGTTCTGAAACGTGAAAAAAAAGTATCACAATTAAACAATAGAATCTTTGCTTTTGATTACGGACCTGATCAAGGCAGCAAACCCTGCCCCATTTTTCTAGAACATTTGAAGCAAGGGACAATGAAACAGTCAGCTTCTGAAATGATTGTATTGGTGAGATACTTTGGCTTGCTTGTTGGTGATTTCATTCCCTCCACTGAACCATCGTGGGATCTTTATTTGACCTTAAGAAAAGTTGTAGACCTTGTTATGTCCAGAATTACCTCACCTGAGCAAAATGTTCTTCTGAAAACTTTAAGGCTGTTGACGGTGCTTCCTCAACTTCGGTACACGATTTCTTTGTGGTGAAACCGAGATATTTCATGAAAATTGGCACATAGCTATTTCTAACCAATTAAATTGTCAGTATGGATTCACTTTTTGGAAAAAAAATTCTGAGGGGGGGCTCCCCCCGCAACGAAAGCTTCGGTACACGTTTTCTTAGACAAAAATGCAATATAATTTTTTTTATTATTTTTTCGCGAATCTTTGAGGTTGCCAAATTGTCACTATGGATTCACTTTTTTCAAATTTCATTTTTTTTTTTAAATTTTCATTTTTTAAAAATCGTGGCCTCCACAAAAATGTTTATTCTCACCGTAAATATTTGAGGAAATAGGTTGAGAATACAGTCACAATTTTTTAAAACGTATTCATCAACACTTTCGTATTGTTTTAAGAACTTATTCCTAATTAATAGCAATTTTATTTTCGTTGAAATGAGGATTCCACCTCGTGGCGCTGTGCTGCGGCTAGTTTGAAAAGGTGGATTCTATACAATTATTCGTTGGACTCGAGATGCTACCAACCCCCCTCTAACTTCACTATCATAGCTACCCTACTTGTCCAACAACTCCCTCAAGGTTACAGAAAGTATGTTTTTTTCCTTTCATGTCTTTTGAGTTTTGTGGGCTGAAAAATACGTGAGGATCGTTTTCCGGGCTAGGCCGGCGAAATAATTTACCGTCTTCGGGAGTTGTTTCACTTTTTGTTTTTTGCCTAAAAAACAGAACTCGCAGAATAACAATAAAATAAGTTTAATACTGATTAACCCCCGCACGAACCAATTGATTTTTAGCGTTCGAAGAACTCGTCGCTGGGGCTGATCCAATATGGAGGGGGGGGGTTAATGGGGGAAACTACCCCCTCCCCCAGGATTTCAGGAAAGTTGATTTTTAAAGCACGGAGTATCTATATAAAGACTATATAAAGAATGATAAAGAGAATATCACGACGATTAGGTGAGGACAAGCGGTGGTTAAGAAGCTTATTTGTCAATTCTCTCATAAAAGTAAGGCTACCCCTTCCCTGCAATGCCTATTTTCTAGCCTCACCTTGTCATAAAGTCGTCAAACAATGTCATACCCTCAAACCTGACGCTTTTCTGACTTCTGGGATTTTCACATCAGGCAGAATCACAGAGCGCCGTTTCTGCTTCCAAATATTAAACTCTGGGATGTCGAGTGGTGTTTTTAAAGCAAGTTGTAGTCAAGGAAGCAGGTTACCAAACGGGGTAGTTACAGGAAAAAACTCCGGGACTGAGTTTGATGACTGATTTTAATGTTTTTAGGTGTGCTGAGTCTGATTTTTAACTCTGCCCAACGTTACAACCCCGCAACAAGGCGTTTGAGTGGATTTTTAACTATCGTGTTTTTGGGGCGTTTTCACCGCGCCATCGCTTGTAATAGGTTTTAAAACATGGTTTCCGCTCATTTATTATGTTTTTAGAAGTCCTTAATCGGAATTCAAACCCTCAAAGCCTAACAAGAGACGCTGCAGCCTATAAATAGAAAAACCTGCAAAAACCTCCGATTTCAAGCTTTTTTTCAGTGTGGTATGCATCCAGAGTCGAAATGGATGTAGTTCACATTAGTTTTCCATTTCATTTTCAAACGAGATTGTATACCTGTATGTATTTCTGTCCGTTTCTATCCGTGTTAACTGGTGTGCTGAATCCGAATTTTATCTAAAAACTCTAACTACTGCCAATTAACACCATGCTAGTGATATGCAGAGTAGATTCTTAACCAAAGAAAGCAGTAGCAATAGTGAAATTAAACGACATATTAGCACTCATGAAGTATAGCACTTGGGACCTGCAAGGTGCGTAACAGGTGTTGATGGGCAGCAGCTTCTAGGGGGAAAAGAGGCCATGTTGCTGCTCTCTTTGAAGGCCGATTTACCCAATTCACTTAGTCTCCTCCATGTAGGGAGCAATTAGGTACGTCTCCTCTACTTCAGCAGACACATTTGTCACAATTTTAGGGTAATTTAGGTGACAAACCCTGAAAGAGCACACTTTTTTTTTTATTATGAAACGCTCGCGTCCAACGGAAGAAATTTTCATAAGCCTTATCATTGGATGTTGCGTGAAATATTGTTCTTTATATATTCCCTAAACAATCCATAGACATTTTGTGAGATAAGTTCATAACGCAAGGCGTCCAGTTTGGCTAAACGTTCTTCAGATGGGTGCGTTTATAATCCCCCTCTGCCATTTTTCAATATGTATCCTTGATTTCGACAAAACCGGTACGTCATCGAAAAATTTAGGCATACCTATTAAATTTGGCATAGTTGTTCACGTGGCTTCCGCTACTCCATGCGATCGAAGAAAAACGCGAATGGGAACTTGTGGCTTTTTTCGTGGTCATCAAACTAAGCCTAAAAGAACAAAAGAACGATTAGTCTCAGGGGCGTAGCCAGCCCGTGATTAAGGGATGGGCAGCCAGCTAGACACGGGTCCACAGTTGGCCGCGGGGGGGGGGGCACGTCTTGAGAAAAAATGTTAGCGGATAAAATCCAGAAAAGGACATTTTGCGGCTAAGACTGAGGAAAAACACCCATTCACGGCTAAAATTGAGTAATAGCGCTGATTCGCGTTAAACGTGAGAAATAAATATCATTATTCGCGGTTGAAATTGAGAAAACATAGCAATTTGCACTTTCCACGATGCAAAGTCCGCGACGAAATTAATAAAATGCGCTAATTCACGGGTTATAGAGCTCTTTACACAGCTAAAATTGACGAAATAAATTGCCCGTTCAATGTAGAATTGAAAAAAATCACTCACTTGCGGCTAAAATTGGGGAAAAACGCCAATTCACGGCAAAAATTGAGAAATGATGCTTATTCACGCAGGTAAAATTGAGAGAAGGCGCCAGATCGTGTTTTCTCAAACAAACATCTTGGTAAACATTGCGAAAAAGTGCTAATTTACCGTTTTTATACATATATATGGCAAGTTTGCGGGTACAATTGAGAAAGAGCGCGTACATTTTTGAAAAAGTGCTTATATTCACGGCTAAATTTAAGGAAAATTGTTCGTTCGCAGGTGAAATTGGTTTCGCGATGCAACGTCCAAGTCAAAATTAATGAAATTCGCTCACATGCGGGTTATGTGGACCTTTTCACTGCTACAATTTGAAGGGGGAAAAAATTGCTCAAGGTAGAATTGGGGAAAAGCACTAATTTGCTGCTATAATTGAGGGAAAACGAATTGGCAAAATTGTCACCGTTTGTTGTTGATTGATGGAATTGTCGTGGCTAAAATTGAGAAATTGCGTTCATAGACAGGTTAAATTGAGGAAAAACTGTTCTTTTGCGGCTGAAGTTGACAGATCGAACGCACCAATTCGCGGTTAGGCTATGCCCAGTGATGGCCGCAATTGAAATAATAAATAAAAATGCGTAATTTCACGGTTTTTTGAGACATTTTAACGGCTAAAATGAAGAAAATGGGTTATTAATATTACCAGTTTTTAAGCCATACAACTTGATCAATGTTATGTTTTTAGGGTTTTGGCTTTTTTCTTCTTCTACTTCTTCGTTTCCTGAGCTTTCGCCTTATTTTGCTGAAGGCATCGTCAGAGAACTTTTTTTCTTTTTTTCAAAACACATTAATCAAGATAAGCGAAAATGTGTTTTTTTTTTTAGTGAGAAAAACCCGCAAAATTGGTTTTATGGATCGAAATGCAAGACATTTGAGGAAGAAATGTCAGTAAAAATGATGCCTTAGTGGTCGAAATCAGTGATACTGGTTGCTTAGTGAGGCAGAGATTGTAATGTGAAAAATTTGGTTTTCATCAAAAAAAAAAAAAAAAACAGCGAAATTGGTGTATGCATTAGTATTAGTAGGCGAAATTCGAGTAATTGGTTCTGATGCTGAGCAATTCCTGCGAAAGTTTTAATCATTAAAAAAGTGTTGAGTTTTAAGGGGGAGTTGCACATGAGTTTCCTCGACCCCCCTCCAATCATACCTCGCCTACTCCGCGTTACGGAAATTACCGCCGTATTTCTGCACCAATCCTGGACTTCAAGGGCTCATTTAAATCTTCAGGAAATTCCGCACAAGCGTACGATTTTCCTTTTTCATATTTCATCCCTAAAGTAAGTGTAAAACGCACACAAACTTTTACCTTGAAAATTCACACTCGTTCGACGACTTATTTAGGAAAGCAAGATCGTACGCTTGTGCGGAATTTCCTGAAGATTTAAATGAGCCCTTGAAGTCCACGATTGGTGCAGAAATACGGCGGTAATTTCCGTAACGCGGAGTAGGTGAGGTATGATTGGAGGGGGGTCGAGGAAACACATGTACAACTCCCCCTTAACTTTTTGATGGAATTTGGGGGTCGGCACCTGCCCCACGAAATCTGCGCTTTTGATTCTAGTGGAGGGCAACTGCCCACCCCTGCCCACCGCTGGCTACGCCCATGATTAGTCTACACCGATGGTCTCAGAGATATTTCACCAAATCGAATAAAAGGGCCCTCAAATCCAAATTTGAGATCGTGCAGTGCCAACACACGACGTGGAATCTTCAGGATTTTTTTTAGGAAATGGAAGGATGTGTATCTGAAAGAGATTGCCAAAAGTTTATCAGTTTTTCCAGCTTCAGGCTCCAGCCAATTTTCCGTCAGCGGCAGAAAATGGTCAATTTTTGACGGGCCATATCTCAGGAACCATTAGTCGTACGGAGATACAAATGAGCTTAAATAGTCGTAAACTTAATATAAGATCAAGAATCAATCGACCATGAAGGGCAAAACAAAAACGACACTTTTATCGAGTTGCGACGGTGGAATTTCTCAGTCCTCCTCAGGCTTCAAAACATGTATTTTCTACATTCGATCCACATAGACCGTGTCAGCATCTAACCACGTTAACGTGCCACCCTAGTAACCTTAACAAATTCATCCCATACATGTTTTGAAGCCTGAGGAGGACGGAGAAATTCCACCGTCGAAACGTCGCAACTCGATAAAAGTGTCGTTTTTGTTTTGCCCTTCATGGTCGATTGATTCCTGATCTTATATTAAAAATAATTAAGGGCGTTATAGCGTTCAATAAATTTGTAGTCGTAAACTTAGTCTATTTTAAAAATGCAAAGGAGCGCAATCATCGAAAAGTACTTAGTTCCTGAGATACAACCGATTGAGTATAAAAAGTAAGAAAATTTCCAGTTTTTTTGCGATTTTCGACGTCCAGCCGACTGATTTTTTGTTGGCAAAGTTCAGATTCGGATTCAGCACCCCAAGAAACATAAGATCCGTTGACAAAACTACTTCTATGCGTTTGTCCCGGCCAATTCCCCATTTGACTGGACTAAATCTTGTCATTTTAATACTCTTCTCATCTAAAGATGATACAAAGAATGAGTCGCACAACGAACTCCTTACGCCCTTGTGCCTTGTGAGACATAGGCCGCTTCGTTCAATGGCTCGTACAGATTCGATTCAATCTTGTTCAAGTGTCGCTAGTGAACCTTTAAAACACAGGTACTGCAACACGGATTTCAGCGCCATATTTGGTCCCTCAGTTGTTAGGGTAAACAAAATATCATGAATGAAAAAATTGTCATCGTAACAGCAAACGAACGCGGAACGCGATCGAAATAAATAAAAAAATATTACTCGTCAATGAGATCAGGTGATAATTATAATCATGTGAGGGACCAAGCATGGCGCCGATTTCCGTGTTGCAGTACTCGTGTTTTATAGTGCCTTAGCCGCGTTTGTTTGCTGTTACGATGACAATTTTTTCATTCATGATATTTTGTTTACCCTAACAACTGAGGGACAAAATATGGCGCTGAAATCCGTGTTGCAGTCCTGTGTTTTAAAGGTTCTCTAGTGTCGCTAGACATGGATGGTATCTCCATAACGCTGGGAAAAACCACCGCCAATGGATAGTGTGCCCATAACAGCTGCTGTGTTTGTTGTGCGCGAAGTTTGATTATTTTCTGAGGTCACATTTCTTTTGAGTACACACATTGAGCACTCCAAGAGAGAAGTGGAATGATATCCATTGCGAGTTCCTTACAATTAACCCATCGCTGGTTTTCCTTAAGCAAACTGCCATAACTCCAACAATTTTCGTCGCACGTAATAATGAAGCACACCACTGAAATGGCACAAAATTGTCTTTTTTATTATTAGCGTTCCCCATTTGCACAAAATTCTGCAACGGGGCTATTCATTTCCACCCGTCTTCTCCACTAACATATGATTTAATTCAGTGAAGACGGGTGGAAATGAACTGCCCAAATGCAGAATTTTGTGCAAATGGGGAACGCTATAAGTCTACGTGGTTTTGGAATCAGCTTGAGTTAAAGGCCCTTAATACTGGGCTGAATTTCCAAGTTGTCCTCTTTTTCCACCAAACAAGGGTTTTCTAACAGCTTTAATTTCGCACACAGCATTATCAAGATGAGTCGCTCTGCGTAAAAAACTTCTTCTTTAAAAAAGCTTTCCAATGACCTACGATGAAATGGACATTGCCACTGTAACAGCCAAGATATTTGGACAAAGGTTTGAAATTGTCAAGTGTAATCGCCAAAATAAGGCTGTTGTGGCCACAGGAAATAAAAGAGAACTATCGTCTTATTGGTGGATGATTGAATCCAAATCGCTAAATCGGTCTCAGAAAATTATAAAAATACGAATGCAGTGAATTCTTCACTCATACACCCCCCCCCCCCTCATAGGGCCCACACAAAACACAATAGGAATTTCGATTTATTTATTTTATTTTATTTTTTTGTATCATTCGTGTTTCATAACGAATGCTCGATGTGCTGTGAGTGAAATTAAAGCTGTTAGAAAACACGTGTTTGATGGTAAAATAGGACAACTTGGGAATTCAGCTCAGCATTAACGGCCTTCAACTCAAGCTGATTCCAAAACCATGTATACATAATAAAAAGACAATTTTGTGCCCTTTTCAGAGGCGTGCTACAATATTATGTGCGACGAAAATTGTGAGAGTTATTGCAGTTTGTTTGAGGAAAACCAGCGATGCGTTGAAAAAGCGGAAAAGTGCGTTTTTGTCGGAAACGGTTGATATTCGGACCAATATCAAATATGGTCTAGAATCACCTGCTTTATTTGTGCCACGTGGACCAAGTACACCCGGTATAGGTCTCACATCAATCAAATCATGTGTTTTTCTAGAGTGCAGCAAAGAGACAGACCTCTTTTCTCACGACTTGGCGTGAAAGTCGTAGTTTTCTGCGCATACATATTATTCTGCCGATAAATCACCAATGGGGAACTTGCACATTTTTCAATCACTGGTGTTTCTTGAAGAGGGCGCTTCAACAAGACAATTGCCCACATTAAACACTGAAATTAATCAAGGTTTTTTTTAGGCGAATTTTTAAAAATGTTGAGTGGGGGTATGATTGCGTCAAAGGGCAGTTAATGAAATGGATGGTGTTGGAAAGAGGGGGGAATACGCGTTTTCTGGGGTTTAATTTTTCTTGTTATTTGTAAACAAAACATTTTAGAGTTTCCTCAAATGCTTCAAAACTGCACATTGACGTCATTTTTCCCTCGTACCATCCATCCCCTCGTGAAGAACTTTGAAATTTATTTAAAAATCACCAGAAGCACCAATCGGTCAGGAACTACTGTTAATATCCTTGTCCGCATGTGTCAATTCACCGGTATACTTTTCCCCCAAATTATCCAAAGTACTAACAGCGCTAGCTAATTCGACGTATACTGCCCAAATTTCGAATTTATCGGTAGAAACAGTACAATTGTCGAATAGTCAATAATTATTATCTACCGTAAAAATTATCAGGTTTGGTATGACAGTCTAATTTTCCTACGTGTACTCAGTCAAAGAAAAATAATTCTTTCTGACGGCAACTTGATCGTTTCCTTGGGCTTGTTTTCCAGGCGTTATGCTTTCGCCTAAAATCTATATCTCGGGAAAATGACTGACACAATAATAATGTCATCTTATTTATTGCACTCCTATTTCGTATACACTACAACTTGAAGTGAAATTGGTACGTTTCTGATTTCAATTAGAGCATCACTAGACACTGGCTGAGGCATTATCATTATCAGATCACACTTGACTTGTAATAAACTCGCGGGGTCAAGGGCACTTCTTCTGACAGTTCTGACTTCTGACTCAAAAAGATACCTAGATGCGAAAATGTTCAAATATCAGGGCTTCAAGTAAGAAGTTAGGAAAACGAATTCTGGTGTATAGTTTTCGTACTAAAATTTCCCATTTTAATTTTTTCCCCGCGATGTACAGCGCCATCTCTTGTCTCAGGGTGATTTTCAAAGCTTCACCGTCAACAGCCTTAATATCTGAGCTTAATTCTTTGTACTTGATGCTATCCAAATGTAAATTGAAACCGAAATTTCATTTTTTGCTCCACTATCACAGAATGGCTGACAAATTTGGCCCTCTGATCAATTTGTGGTCTATGAGATTCGAATCGAAGCATAGGGAATCAAAAATGTACGCCAGAGCCTCTTCTAACAATCGCAATCTCACTAAATCAATAGCTATAAAACATCAACTTCAAATGGTGAAATTGTTCAGCACGCGGAGCCCAATTCTTCTTGTTGAATCGGGGACTAAAAAAAAAGTTGGTTGCGCTGATGAACGGTACATTTATAGCCAACATGTAGTGGAAACTGAAGAGAAAAATCTTTACAGAATTCCGTGGATTAAAATTAAAGGAACTAAATACTTGAAGGGGAGCGTACTGCCTGTTGATGTTATTGAGGGAGAAGAATTGAAGTTTGGCATTATAAAAAAAATGTACGTATCTGAAGCTGATGAGGTTATTTTACTTTGCCAACAATTGCGAAACTTAGGATTTCATGATCATTATCACGGCTTCGAAACTGAGCCCACTGAGAATTTTTTTTACACTTTCCTGCATGAAATCGTTAGCCACATTCCCAACAATTTGAATATAATGCCCAATGGTAAAAGGATAGTAACTGTAAGAGATGCATTGTAATTTTATACTTACTTACTTAATTTTTACTTTTCTTTTTTAAATAATCTGAAAATTTAAAATTAATGCTCTTCTACTTTTGTTCCAGGCTGATGCTACGACTTTGTGAACGGCGTAAAAACTTATTATTACAGTTGTAGAAAATCAGGTTGATTCGTGCATGGGCTGGATTATTACACATGTTAATCGGTCCTTCATAGAAAGTGTCTAGGTGCAGAACAGGTAGCAGTTAACTCTAGCTGACTGCGTAGTCAAGTCCGTCTATTTATTTGTCTGTATCAAGCTACTGCTAATGTTATAACTAATCACAAACAGCTCAAAAGGAAAGACGATTTCGCAGCCTCACACGAGAGTAAATTAAAGCTGCTACTGTACAGTGGCTACAGCATCTTGATGCTTTTTAATGACCATCTCATTCAGCGTGGAAACCTGGCTTAATTGGACTCTGCCTGATTTGTCATTCTACTGAAATAATATAGATTATATTTACTTGATGAAGTCGTAGAAACAGCCAAATAGTACGGTAAACTCAAATATTTTTGTCCAAACGAAGCAAGTAAATATTACGACAATTAAAGATGATTTAACTGATAATTGCACGCCCTTCCTACTTTTCAAAAGGTAACGTCAACCCTACTTTTACCAAACTGTTTGGTATAGGGTGGGTTGGAATAGGTTAATTTTACCGAAAATTATTGGTAGATTAAACCGAAATTATTTCACAAAGAACCTAGTTTAAAGCCATTCGTACTGAACGACATGGTTACTTTTGATCTTGAAATGAGTAAAACGAGAAGGCGTTTAGGTTGTTTTAACTAAACTTATTGGCTAGAGTAAATATGGAGTTCAGGTGGTTCTACCATTTTATAAGGTACAGTCTACCAATTGTTTGGTGAAACCACCAAACCACTTACTTCATTTGGTATGGTAAGTCTAACCAACCACAAGTTAGTTTTACCTCACGCCGATACAGTAAGATCAGCTATTCTAACAGTTGATTCAAACAAGAACCGTTTACTATATTTGGTGATGTACCTTTAACCTACCGATTGAGTAGTCACTTTTTTCACCATAATTTTTGGTTGGAAACACCACCATTTACCCGGATATTTTGAATTTTGAGAAGGACCTCGGTTTCGAGAAAACTGTAAGGGTTTTGGCGTGGGTTCTCCGCTTTATTTCGCGCTGTAAAGGGGTGAAAGTTCCCCCTTTCTTACAAGTTACTAGTGAAGAGATGCGTGAAGCGGAAGTTGTTGTATAATAGATACTTGCAAGGCGTAACGTTTGAGGGAGAAAAGGATCCCCGACTCAGTGGTTTCCGTGTTTATTTAGACGACGTCGGTGTTCTTCGTTTGATTACTCGTTTGGAGGAGAGGGGGGAGTCGGAGGATTTTTCCGCACCTATTTTTTTACCGAACGACCACCCTCTGGTACTACGACTTGTTTTGGAGACGCATTATAAGCATCATCATGTTGGAGTGGAGGGACTTCGCTGGGACGATCAAAAAGGCCATTAAGGAGTGTATACGTTGTCGTCGCTTGGCTGCCAAGGCTGTGAAGGTGCAGGAGGCGATCCTCCCCGGTGAGCGAGTGCGTGACTCACCCCCTTTCAGGTGACGGGCATAGATTTGTTCGGGCCTCTTTACGTGAAAGATAATTGCAAGCTGTGGGTGTTTATCGCACGCGGGCAGTGCATTTAGAGGTCGTGGACTCCCCTTCTACGGAGGCGTTTCTGTTTGCCCCTCCACAATTTATTGTGACAATGGCACCAATTTTCGAGGAGCATTTAACATTTTAAAATCAATTTCGTGGGAGAAGGAGCTTTTGTACGGCGCCACGGAACGGATCTCGTGGAAATCTTCTGCCCCGTTCTAGCGCCGTGGTGGGGAGGTTTTTGGGAGCAGCTTATTCGTACGGTAAAAGACGGGCCTATTTGCGGGTAGACGAATTATCCACTATTCTAGTGGAATGTGAAATGATTGTTAACAGTCGCCCCCTCACGTACTGTACGGACGATCCTAGTGATCTTCGTCCTCTCACACCCTTAGATTTTTTGATTTCAGGTCACGTATATTAGAGCATCTGAGGTAATGGTTGCCGAGGCTCAGGATCTGAGGAGACGGGCGAGGTTTCAACTTGATGGAGGAGCTGTGGAAACGATTTCGAACAGAGTACTTGGGATTCTTGTGGCCCGCGATAAAATTGAAAGGAGACGCTTCATCTCCGTTGTTCCTGGGGCAACTCGTGCTCGTTGGTCAGGATGGAGTAAAACTTTTGGAGTGGCCTTTGGGCCGCATAACGAGACAGCCCATGTTTTTCCAGTACAGTTATTAGCCGCTCAGTAGCGGCGTATTAGTTTGATAGGGGTAGATTCTTACTGGTAGAAAACCTTATTTCCACATAAATAAAATCGATTTCAGATGGCTACATCACAGAAATTTTTCTGCTCGCCAGAGAACTCGAGGCAATTATAGCTGAGTCCGACTGCAGTGAATTGGAAGACCTTGTCGAAAGTGATTTTGCTACTGATTCTGACAATTCATCAGAGGATCCCGATTTCGTCCCCTTCGAAGAAGATGATGAAGACCACATTATGAAAACTTTGAGTTCCACAGCTCAGCCTCGTCACGCCTCACAGCTTAGCACTTCAAGGGATGTGACATCAATCAAGAAACCGGCTTCAACTTCCAGGAAAAGAAAAAGGGCTCTGAAGGAAAGCGAAGATTCCGCAGAGAAAATAATAAAGCCAAAGAATCCTGACATGATCGGTCGAAATGGTTTTCAATGGAAAACGAATCCCCTTGGATTCGCTTCTGGGAAAACACCCTCTAAAAACATTGTTCACTTGAAAAGAAGAACAAAAAATGAAGCAGCAAGTGCAGAGGATCCCACTAGCTGCTTTGAGGCATTTTTCACTCCTGAAATGTTTGCTACTATCCTACTGAACACGAATGTAGAAATTTCTCGTCAGAGAGAATCATACACACACCAGGGAGCCCCGGCATTGAAGAATGTGACTCTCGGGGAACTATGAGCCCTTGTTGGGTTGATGATTCTCGCAGGCGCCAAGAAAGATAACCACATGAAAATTGAAACGCTTCATGACTCAGTGGAATGCGGAGAGAAGTACAACGCCACGCTATCAGCGAAAAGACATAACTTTTTGATTAATACTCTTCGGTTCGATTGCAGAGAAACGAGAAAGGAAAGGCAGAAAGGCGATAAGTTCGCGCCAATTAGAGACCTCTGGGACATGCTCATCGAACGATGTAAATCGCAGTACGAACCCAGTGCGTACATGGCTGTGGACGAACAGTTAGTACCGTTTCGGGGTCGGGTAGGCTTTAAAATGTACATCCCTAATAAACCCGCTAAGTACGGGATAAAGCTCGTCATGCTGTGCGACCAGGGAACCAGTTACATGTTCAATGCCATAGCCTATCTTGGCAAAGGTACAACTCCCCAGAACACCCCGGCGGCAGAGTACTTCGTCGAGAAATTAACGGAACCGATCAAGGGTACTGGTCGGAACATCACCATGGACAATTGGTTCTCCAGTGTTCCGTTGGCAAAGAAACTGCTTGAAAATAAACTAACAATGATAGGAACTATGAAGAAAAATAAAGCTGAATTTCCTCCCGAATTTGTCGATCCCAAATTTTGTAAACGACGTCCTCAGTCTTCAATGTTTCTGTTTCATAAGGACCTTACGGCCGTATCTTATTCTCCAAGAAGTAACAAACTTGTCTGCTTGATTTCAACTATGCATGACGATGATACCATCAACGAAAGATCTTCGAAGCCAGAAATTATTCTGTGCTATAATCAAACTAAGGGGTCAGTGGATACCTTCGATCAGTGCGTCTCCAGCACATCATGCATTAGGAAAACAAAAAGATGGCCTCTGAACCAGTTCTACAACATGATCAATATTGCGACCTACAACGCTTATGTAGTGTACGTGATGAATTTCCACAAGAAAAACAAAGATGGCCCTAAACCTCTCACTCGATATCAGTTCCTTGTGACTCTTGCTGATCAAATGATTCATCCTTGGATGAAAGAAAGATTGGCGACAAATCTTCCGCACCCGCTCCGAAGAAGCATCGAGAAGTGTTTGGGCGTCCAACCTCCACCAGAACCAAAATCGACTGATGAATCGGGCGGAAAACGAAAATATTGTGCGTTCTGCTCCTACAAGAAAAAAAGAATGTCAAAGATGACATGTGCTACATGTAGCAAAGCCATATGCGGTGAGCATTCCGAGAAAGTTTGCATCGAATGTAAGACGCCTAAGTGATTTTACCAACTGAATACTTTTATTTTGTTTTGTTTTTTCTGTTGTCTGAATTATTGTTACCAAAGAAATTTATTTCTGGTCATTCTCGAGTAATTTTTTACAAGATTTTTTCATGACAATCGTTTCGGCACCTCATTATTGCCCTTATCGCATTTACCTCTGCAGAACTTCGTGTACGTTATTCTCCGACGTGAAAATTTCAATTCTTTTCAGTTTTCACTATGAATAAAGAATGACAGAAAATTACACAAGGAAAATCAACAAAACGTGTTTTCTCATGAAAGTGCACTTTTGCGTCAAAAAGCTGATTCTTTCCATTATTACTAATGATGAAATTATTTTTGTCCTTAGTAGTATTTAATTACTAGTCAACTACCTTTTCAAAGACCCATCCATTGCTTAAACAAAATTCTGAAACCCACGCAACTTTATTTCTAGAGGAGGGGAGGGGGTAGAATGAAATCATTGGTGCGTACGTCTCCCCGACGTATAAGTACCAACGAGAGTAGGTTATTCCATGGTACCAATTCAGGGTTAATCATCCACCCAAAGCATGCTGTGTACTTTCGAGGTTAATCAATAGCAAGCTTATTTTCTACATGCCCTTGGTTAAATCCAGAAATTTTGGTGGAAAACTATTAATTTAGGGCGCAAAAGAAAGTTGCTATGCCGGCTTGTAACTAGTATATCCCGCTTGTCAAGGTCAAGGCCGAGATCATGGCCTGTGTCTTGCCTTCAGCTCCACTGCAGTCGAAGAAGCAAGAGCGGGGGAGCTCTTCGGCAGAGCAAAGGCGAGCGTTAGCCGCGTGCTGTCCTGTGTGTCGTGAAGGGTTCTCAGTTCTGTTGCCTTCGCTTGAGTTGAAGATCTTGTTCAGTGTCTATTTTGAGTGTTTCGTCAAGGCATCCTCTTCGGTTCTTCAGTTACAGAAAATGTAAGTAAAGACGTTTTCTTGGTTGGCGTAAAATTGACTACCGTTGATTTCGACGATCACTTTTACGCATTTCAGATCGAATTCACTACTGAGGAGTACTATTTTGACCTCAGTTCCACTCACTTTATTTTTCCCAACAATATTTGCACTCTATCTAATGACAAAAAATACGTCATTTTTCGAAATTCTGCAGATTAAAAGGAATACAAGGTTTTTTAAAACGTCTCGTGTCCAATTTGGTAGGATTTGTTATTATACACTCTTTCCTTTAATTTTTTTTTTTTTTTCAAAGGTTTCATATTCTAAACAAGCTGTAATCAAATGTCATTGTATGGAACGTGTGGTTTTTGTTATATATTTTGTGCTAAGTTATTATAGTTAATTTTATTCTCAACAATACATGTTACAATAAAATTTTACAATTTCTTGAAATGCTTTCATTAATCCATCAAAATTTGAATTACAGGCCCATGAAATGAAATGTTAATGTTAATGGAGTTTTTAAACATCTGTGAAAATCGGGAGACAACTGCCCTGAGCTACGTCATAACTCAACCTCCTATGTTCAGACCCCAAAAGACCATTAATTAGTCTCTAATTTTGATAATAAAATGATTTGGTTTTTTCTACACCTTAGTTTTCACTTCATTAAAAAATAAATAAATAGTATATTGACCTCGCCGCGAAAGTGCTTTGCCAGTCCTCGAGGTGTCCGGCCTCGCCTTCGCCTCGGCCGTACAACAACTCCTCTCGGCCCGGCAAAGACACACTTTCGCGGCTAGGTGCATAATATACTATTCTCTCGTTGCTAAGGGTGTTTCTTTGTGTTCTCAGAATCGTATTTCATTCGACAACACGCAATTCTGAGTGTCCGCCAACACAAGCGACTGTACAAAGCAACGTTCCAGCCTTTCTTAGTTTTCTTCGTTTCAATAAATAGTTCGTTTTCTTAACTGTGTAAAAAACATATTTTGTCTAACACAACCTGAGCAAACCCCACAAAAGGTTCGGGGAACCACGTTACACCCTTACTACTTGTACGAGTTAGCCCTTTGTATAAACTGACATCCAGTTGGGTTTTCCCTCAACCCGAGGCGTCCGTGAAACACTTGTGCTACCCAGGGTTTTCCCTGAGTCCTGTTTAATTCTGTCTTAGGATTCGCTATTGACTTGGTATGTACCATGTCTTGGGAATCCCCCAACTGCACAATAGTTGACGTTTAAGATGGTTATGCTGTTTCTGCTCGTTCTGTTGAGATCTTTCGCTTGCGAACGACCTGTTGATAAGTTGTAATCATTTGTTCAGTTCGATCGCCACCTTTTCATAGCGTTGTGTTTCCGATTTTGTGTCATTGTCGGTGCTTGATATCGCCGGTTGTTTCATCAAGTATCATCTGCCGTACGGTCGGAATCCGCAGTTCATTTTCTAACGGCATTTCGCTTCACGGTAATCATCGAGTCATGACTACTTCGAAAAGAGAAATATTCCACAACCAAACACGGCAAATGGTGGCGCGCATCTAGGCCTATTTTCGCCAGGAAAAAGAAAATGGTGGGCCTTTGTTGGATGCGAACAAAGTCATCGAGCGAGTGGCACATGCCTGCAAGATCTCAACTGCGTCAGTTAAACGCATCAATAAAGAATCGGCTGCTGTTGAGAGTGCAGTTTCTCTTGGATTTGAGACACCCGGAAAGAAACGCTTGAGAGAGAAACCAGTAACGGTTGTAGACGACTTCGACGCAGAAGCCATTCGAAGGCACATTACTATTCGATTAAGGATTACTATTCGAGGAAGGAAGTTCCAACTGTGAAGAAGCGGATGAAATTGCTCGTCGAAAGTGGATTATACGGAGGTAAACGGAGTTCACTTCAAACTGTCCTAAACACAATATTGGGTTCAAATACAAAAAACTCAACAGTCGTGTTGTACTCATGGAAAAACCTGACATTGCCTTGAAGAGGTGTACGTTCCTACGAGCAATGAAGTCTGTCGAATGGGAGAAAGTCATTTTTCAAAACAAAACATGGTGTGACAAAAACATTTGCCTATCAAAAGGCATCACCGATGGCTCAGTGAAGTCCAATTTGGGAAATCCCGTTGGTAAGGGCTGCCGACTCATCCTATGTCGCGCGGGGGAAGTCACTGCATGGATAAATGCTCCTTCACTGATCTTCGCATCTCAACTACCGCAACCGAAAAAGCCGACATCTCAAATTGGCTACAAGACCATGCCGCGCCGCGCCGTGCCTTGCAGGGTGTATGACAGTTCCGCGCAAATCCCCGAAAAATGGTTTGTTGAATATGACAGTTCCGCGCGGCCGAGACGCTATTTCCATATGACAGTTCCGCGCGAAGAGTCAACGTTGAAGCTACTACCTGTTTGTATGTACCATCACTCTCGACGACCTTACGAGTGCACTTTGAAATTAGTGAACTAAAATTGGCCCACAGTGCCCTTTGAAAGTTGTTGTATCATAGAAAGGCTGTGAATTAAAAATATTATTGGTTTCTTGTATTACTGCTTATCTAGAGGGTCACGATTTCCGCAGGATGTGTCAGTTTTCTATGAGACGTCAGTTGAGATGGAGTGTGTACTCATAAGTGAGAAAGGCAAACCCCACGTTGTTTATAAAAGTTTTAAGTTTCGCCGCGACCGGGAAGTAACTCGCGGAATTTCTTGGAGGTGCGTGGAAAAGTCTTGTCGAGGAAGAATTTACACGAATGCCAGCTCTGACGTCGTCGTCGATGACACCAATGCAGTCCACGATCACGAGATCCGAGCTTTAACAGTGCGACAAAAACTATCGAATTCTTTAAAAATTAAAGCCATGGACGATCTGTTTTCTCGACCAATGAACCTCATCCGTAAAGAAATCGTCAGGCAGCCTCGAAGGAAGTTACAGTGAGTAACATCGACAGCTTCCGTTTGAGTGTTTATCGTAAAAGACGTTCTGTTTTGCCCCCTCTACCCAAAAACATATGTGAAGTTCATTCAGCACTTATTCAAATGAACGTAAAAACACATGACAATGAGCCCTTTGTCTTGATAAATGACACAGCAACCAACGTTATTTGCTTTTCAACGGCCGCAAATTTAGCTCATCTTTGTTCGGTAGATTCGATCTTGGTTGATGGAACATTTGACAAGTGCACTAAGTTTTTTGCCCAACTTTTTACTATACACGTCCAGAAGAATGGACATTATGTTGCATTGGTGTGGGCCCTACTTCCCTCCAAGAATGAACTTGTGTACCGCGAATTTTTTGAGAAATTGACCGCTAAATGTGCCGAAAATGAATTATGCCTTCAACCCCAGAAAATCGTCGCGGATTTTGAAATGGCTATTAGAAATGCAGCGGTGGCGACGTGGCCCGCGATACAGGTGGTGGGATGCCGATTTCATTTGACTCAAGCTTGGTATCGCCAAATTCAAGCTTGTGGCCTCCAGACGCTCTACCAAGATAAAGAAAGCGAAGAGGGTAAATGGATGAAGCTGGTTTTTGGAATGCCATTTCTTGCTTCGAAGGACGTTGCAAGTTGCTTCATACTCGACATGTTGCCGTCGATGCCCGTCAACTCTCGAGTTTTTGACTTCGCCGAGTATTTGTTGGAGTACTACATCTTTGACACAAGCACCTTCCCTCCGTCACAATGGGCCTTCCCCCGGTACGGACTCAGCGCGCACAACAAATGCTTGCGAGTCCTTCCATTCATCATTCTCCAAAAATTTTTATTGCGACAACCCTAACATTTTCTTGTTTTTAGATGCAATTAAGGACTCGCAAATCACCAGCCAAGCCACCATCAACAGTTTCAACAGCTCGAAAACAATAAGACGAGGGAGGAAACAGAAAAAAAACAAAACTCACTTAGAAAACTGCTTGGAGAAGTACAACAACTGCGAAATTTCTGCTTACGACCTAGTACAACGCCTCCAATTCCACTATGGTCATCAAGAACAGTAAAAATTTGTAAAAACTATAGTTTTTTAGTTGTATATATTGACTTTACTACATAATTTTTTTCGCGATTCTTTTATGCCCAATCGCTGCTCAGGTTGATTTTTATGAAATACACGATATTTTCGCATGAGTCTAACATCTTTGGTCATCATTCCCTAATTTCTTTTGCGCGGAACTGTCATATGGAACCGCGCGGAACTGTACGGTTCAGGAAGGCCTTATTGGCGCGGAACTGTCATACTTTTTGGGGATTTGCGCGGAACTGTCATACACCCGCCTTGCAGTGTCACAATGCTGAAATCGGAACTTCTGGGCTTAGTAAAACTGAACAAGCCTCCGCAACCACGGTACACCTTGGACTAAAAGGCAAAAGAATTGGGACATAGAGTCATTCGTCTTCCACCGTACCATTGCCACTACAACGCAATTGAGTCCGTTTGGTATTGGCTAAAAGATACGGTGTGTAAAGGAACTAGAACAAAATATTTGTTGTGAAAAAAAATCATGCTTCACTTTCGGGAATTGTAAACAAAATTAATAACAGTATACTCCAAAGTGTATAGAAAAAAGAAGAAAGAACAGACTGCCAGAGGCCAAAGGAAATGTGACCAATTAGAATAATCTACTGAGGTATAATATAAGGACGCGCTCACCAATGCACCTCGAGCCCTTTCTGAGTCAAGTCTCCTCAACGTTGTCATCTTCGCATTGTTATTCTTCTCTCCTTGTCATCAATAAAAAAAACCTACCCCTTCAATTTCTCTCAGTTATTATTTCATTTTTTTTTTTAGGAAAACCACTGATTGTATTGGTAGCCTGACTCCCGTTGGAACAACGTTCCTTCCTGTTTCAGCGCCAACATCCCGTTCGAACAACGTTCCTTCCTGTTGCAGCATTAGAGACGGCGAGGAGTTATGGGATAGGTGAGGAAAGCTCCAGCTAGGGGATAGGTCGCATCCCGTTGAGAATTTTCTCTTCCTGGTGCGGCGGCCGGCGTCTGAGAGGTTGGAGTTTAAACTCAGGATAAGATCAGCCTGCATCCCGGAATTGTAAGTGCTTTCCCTGTTGCAGCGGTCTTCCTGAGGACCTCTTAATTGGAAGATCTCTAGCCTCGTCTTGCCACTCCAGCGGCCGGGTTCTAATCCCTCCCTGGATCTCAAGACGGGACACTGGGACCTCCTTACAGGAGCTTAGTGGGCTACTAACGCCTGGGCCAGAGTAACATCTCCCCCCTGCTTATTAGTCAAGTCTAAGACTCCTTTTTCTCTTATATTGGGGAAAAAATCCTTTTTCTCTTATGGGGAAAAAATTGGAACACATCAAACAAACATCAGCCACCCGCAATACTATATTCATAGTCCTCACTCAATTTGAGTAAACACTCCCACCCAATTGAGTGGAGGGTGCCCTCAAGCAAACCCTTGTTTGAGAAACGCATTTTATAGACAGAGTGGCATGTTGAGTGAGAGCTGGGAGGGGGGGGAGTGTGCACTTGACCAACGAACGGGTCAGAACCACAATAGTATCGCCCATCGGCGATGATGATAACGCAAGACACTGAAATTTGTAAGTTCCGATTTCTCATTTCTTTAATTATGTTATTCAATGGAAAGTAAAAGATTTCACTTCTCCAAAGAGGAAAAAGGTGCTCTAAGGGATTTAGTTTTCTATCATAAGGGCGTAGTGGAATGCAAGAAGACTGATGTCATTTCCCTGGGCCAAAAGAAGAAAGCTTGGGAAGTAATTACAGAAGATTTCCATTCCCAGCCAAGAAACACCAAGGTACATTAGTGTATTTCGTTCAACTTGTGAGGAGATCACCTTATCGCTCCCCCCTCCTGGACAGCGGGTGCGCCGATCTCTGGGACGCTAACTCTGGCTCGCTACGCGAAGCTGACTTTGAGATGATTGTCTCTCGGTCTCTGCGCGACGTCCCCTGTACAAGTCTATTACATAACAATTTACCGAAGTTGTGGTCAGCCACGTGAGTTCACGATTACATTGATAAATACAGAAGCTCCCTTTTTATTTTAATGAACTCTTCCAAGTTTATTCCAACCTACCTGCCTTCTCCACCTTTCCAAGTGCTTCGGCACTTTTGATTGTGACCCCCTTACAAACTATTGCGCTATTTGTGCTCTCCGGCATGTTTTTTATTACATATAGGGTGGAGAGCACAAAGCTGTTGAAAGTAATCTTTAGAGTAAACTTACTACAGAAGTACGTACTCTGGAAGTAAATTACTGCGCGAGTAATTTACTCCACTAGTATAATTGATGAGCACAATGAAAATTTACTTCCGTAGTACGTACTCTCGTCGTAAAGAGTCGAGAAGAGAATTTACTCACGAGAGTAATTTTTCTGTGTCACCACTCCAGTTATTTGAAGAGCTGGCGTGTTGATTACATACGCCACAGGTGATTAAAGGCGGAATAAGTCGCGGGAAAGGATTGTTACCAAGGTGATTGATAAACATCAACCATTTTTGCAAGCATTCTTGTTGTACTACCGCTTCCCGTTCTTGTGTTTCGGCTTCGTTCTCTCATTTCCAAAATAAGAAGATACTTTTATCGTTTTATCGATTTACCTATTAAAATCGAAGTTCAAGTTATTTTATCGTTTTATCGTTATTTTTCTTGTGCAAAATTCCTTTGTCATGAGTGAATCTGGAAGTCAGACCATGTCCCAGAAGAAAAGAAGTAAATCGAAAAATGTACCAGAAGCTGATAAGGCAAGGTTGGTTGAAATAATAAATAATAAATACGTAAAAATAGTGGAGTGTAGGACGCACGACAAATTTGCACGGAACGCCAAACAAAAGGCGTGGGATCGTATTTGCGTTGAATTTAATGCAGAAGCATCCGTTTCCAAAACGGTAGACCAATTAAAAATCATGTGGAAGGACATGAAGGCAAAAGCAAAAAAAGAATCTTCACGTGTCAAAAGAAGTCACTTCGTAACGGGAGGAGGGAAACCCGCAGAAGATGTGGACATGCATCCTCAAGTTTTTAGTGGAATAAAGGGAGTAAATGACGATGATACAATCACGTCAAATCATGATGAACCTGGAGCCCACCAATTCAGAGTAGACCATGGATTCCACTCACTGGATGATGAAGATCGAATCGAACTACTTGACAACACAAGTACAAACAGTACAAACACTACGTCCGAAGACAGGTCTGAAGAATCTGCTGTCGATTGCGAACCTCAAAGGAATAGCCAAATCACTGCAGCCTCGGCATCATCATCGCATGAATCACAGCGCAAGTCCCTTTTTCGAAAGGAACTGCAAAGGAGATGTCAGCCGAAGGGATTGCCGACTCCCAACTCATGTAAGATTTTACTGTTATTTTTCTTATTTTCTTAAGGTATATAATTTATTCAAGCTCATTGTCATATTGCATGAATGGATTTTTTTTCCTAATTATTTTTATGACTTGAAAATTTGTGTGATCTTTGAAAACGAACCATTATGAAATGAACATTTCAACAACAACAATAAACACTTTTTGTTTGTTGTCTAGCGAATTGAATTATTATTATTTATTATTATTATTTATTTTATTTATTATTTATTTTTCTTTCTCTTATACCCAGTGACTACGCCCGTGGGCCAAGCAGCGAATAACGCCGAGGCATTCCACAAAAGAAAAATGGAAATTCTAGAAGAAGAGCGTGACGTGAAGATGGAAATGTATGCTAGGCAGGGCGAAATGATGGAGGAGTATCATAAAGAAAGAATGTTAGTTTTGAAAGAACTGAAATCTCGAATTAGCGGGAGGACACCGATGGCTGCGCCCTTGGCCAACCTGGATAGTGAACTGGATTACACCACCCTTTTCTAGCAAACTACTATGTCTGAATTAGAAAAATTTAAACAACGTTTGACAATGAAATTGAAAATGTACCATAATATTTTTTGACAAATTAACTAATCTCTCAAGTATAATTAAATTGGAAAAGGACTGTAATAAGCAAAAATAAAAAGTACCTATACGATAAAAAAAGTATTTAATGAAAGTTCGATTTATGAAAAGTAGTTCAATATAATTGATCTTCGTAAGGCCATGCCTCTCACGTCATTGTCACCTTGATAATGGAAACCGTTGTCCTCGGGTTCCGGTTCCGGACGATTAGGTTGGAAAACATCACCGTGGTCTATCCCAAAATTGTGAAACACAGCTCCGGCTACTATGACATTTGCGCACTTGACAGGATCGAAACGCATACCTTTAGCTAGAATCTGGAATCTCTTTTTCCATACACCAAACAAACGTTCAATTACATTTCTAGTTTTTATATGCGCTCTGTTGTACTGCTTCTCTGCTTGACTTGTGGGCCACAGGAGAGGAGTCATCATATGAGGGGATACAGCGTAACCTCCGTCACCCACCAGGTACCCAGAGTGCAGACTTTGTTCAAATCTAGCTGCAACAGCACAGTTATCCCATATCCGGGCATCATGGGTCGAACCTTGCCAATGACTCACTATGTTCATAATTCTCATATTTGCATCACATATTACTTGAGCATTAATTGAGATAAACCCTTTTCTGTTTCGGTAAAGCTCCGCATCTTCTCCAGGCGGACATAATATTGGAATATGGGAACAATCAATTGCTCCGATCACGTTGGGGAATCCACCTATCATGTAAAACTGCTGTTTTTTTTTCAGCGTATTCTGGTAGGCTAGAAGGCATGGTGACATACTGTTCTTTGACAGCAATGAGAGCTCGTACCAACTTATGAAACGCTCTTCCGACAGTAGTCCGATGGACGTTAATGAAATCACCTGCGACAATTTGGAAGGTTCCACTTCGGAAAATTCTCAACCCACCAAGAACTTGAAGCATCGATGAAAGTGCAGAGTTCTTTTGTGTTCCGTGTTGCATGAATGGACGTAGGATTCTCTCCATCGCATAAACAGACTCTTTCTTGAAACCAAATCGTTCCCTGCCTGAACTCGTCATCTCCATAAATTTGCACCGGGTTTTTCCTTTTTCGAATAACTCGCCGAAGGCGTACGATTTCTTCATCATCTTCTCGAACTTCTAACCACGGATCACACGCAAAGTCAAAATAGTCCAAATAGTCCATTTTGGGGGAAAATATCGCAAGCGGAAGCAAAAAACAGTAAACACGAGAGCAACACAGCGCGTGAAAATATTTCAGGTTGATACAGAAAACGGCACTCCTGACAATACCCCTGCTGCCTAGTAGGAGTAAATTTTGTTTGCATACGCTCCAACATAAGCTCCAACCATGAGAATAATTTTCTGGTGCACTTCATTGCATTATACTCCTGGAGTAAAGATGAAATTTACTCTTCAACTAAGTTAAGGATTAATTTACTCCAGAAGAAAAATACTCTTTTACTGGAGCTCGCAAAATTTCACGTTTACTCCAGGACTCAAGTTATACTCTCAACAGCTTTCGGAGTAAAGGCTTTCGTGCACGCCACCCATAAAGCCCTATTCACACTTATCATGCGCACGCTTCCGACATAATGCATTTTTGGATCGGTGTAGGGAGCGTAATAGGCATGCCAAATAATGAGGAAGTTTCACATTTTCCTGAAATCATTTTTTCGATGGGACATATCAATCATTTTATGTAAATATTTTTTATATTAATTTTTTATATTAATATTTATTATATTAAGAAACATTTTTTATTTATTAACAAAAGTTGGCATATTGGAAATCTCGTAATATCCCTTGTATTCTCGGGTTAGGTCGACAATGTCCGTTTAAGTGTTGCTGAGGGTTTAAACGATTTTGTATTCAAAATACTAAATTCTGATTGGGGTTCAAGGTCTTAATCTCAGCTTAGTGTTAAACGGAACTGTAAACCCATGTGGTCGAACCGAGCCTAAATAGCTCATCTGTTTATACTCCATTATTTTATTATTGGAGAGCTCTAGTAGAAAAATAAGGCAAAGAAACACAACAAACCGCTCTCCGACAGCAAAGTTACAGGTGATTTTGTTTTCGGAAGGCGCATATGACACAAACATGCTAGCTGGCTTGTTTGACATTACTTAAAACTTCAAAAATTTCGTATTTATCAACTGTTGGGTTATTTTACCCAGACATGTGTCGTGAACGGATCCGATTTATGGTCTATTTTAGTGTAAATAAACCTTGAAAAATAGATTTTTGAATAAGTTCTGAAGCTTCTCAGCCTCCTCAGATTGTCTTTCCAATGTGTGTGTGCGTGTTTGGACGATGTGGGTCATTGCTCTGATGGCATCCCCTCTTTTTATTTAAGAAAACAGCCTCCCAATTAAAAAAAAATGTTGGGACAATATAAAATTTAGAAGAAAGAATGAGCTCGCCGTAGAGAAAAGAGAACGACTCAAGACCGGTGGAGGGTCGTTCGTTTCCACTGTGTGTGAAGACCCAGAGCTTGATAGCATGGGCTTGAACATCGAACTACCCGGAGCTGTCGACAGTGACACGATTATGATGCCAGGTCCTTCGTATTCAATAGAGTCGGGTGGAGATTTGGTGCCAGTTGAGGAGCAGGATGAGGGCGATGGCAGCAGTGTCGTAACTAGCCCCACCACTGAGCCTATTGTAATGTTGACGCCTCCACCTCAAGCCCAATCTTCTCGGGAACCCTTCTCTACAGGTGAATACGATGGTATACCTACCACGTTGGTAGATAGTACCTTAATAGCCGTAGATTGGCAAAGTAAGGGACTTCTAGTCATCTTCTGTCGTGTTAACAGGCAAGCCTCGGAAGTAGGCGGAAAAAGAGTTGGAGATCAGGACGCGACGGAACGAGAAGCTCGTAGAACACGAATCAGAGCTTCATACTCTGCGCCTCACGCAAGAAAAATTAGAATAAAGATGCGGGAGTGGCTCTTTAGAGAGAAAAGAAGAAGGCGGAAAGGGAGGATTCGTTGATCTCACAGAGCAGACATTGTTGTTGGAAATAAAAAGATTAGAAGAATGAAGGGGTGGAAGTGGGGGATTTAGAATTGGCGTTTTCATACTGTGGGTGTGGGAAAAAGTCATATGGAAAACCAAGTCCTCAAACTCGAGGAAAAAAATGTTTTTTATTTTGGGTTGGGATTTTTGCTTCCGTTAAGAATAACGAGAAGTAATCAGCTCACGGACTTGGGGCTGGTTTTTATCGACTCAGCACACACAACTGCATAAGATTAGTCACTTCGTTTGGACAATTTTTTTCATCCCTTATGTTCAGTTTTTTCAACTTCACCTTTCTTCTTTCTCCTTTCTTCATTTCCATCATCTTTTTTTTCTCTTACCTTCAACGTATATACTTCGAGGCGTCGGCTATTACTGAAAACAGTTGGGAGAAGCCCACAGTAATTATAATATTATTCAATTTTCATCAGCTGTTTTTTGAGCAAAATATAAAAAAGTCACGCTCGCGACACACTCGCGGCCCAACCTTGGAGGAGAACGGTGCTTCTTTTTTGTATTTTTTTGTATCTCCGTCAAAGTCGTTTTTATTGAGTACTGTCGCCCATCGACATCACAACGCATTCGTCATTCGTCAACGCCAACGTCATTCTGCTCGGCGTATTCGAATTTAATCATCAGCGCAAGCGTTTTCCGCCTTTCAACTCGACGCGGATTTTTCTCGACGCGCTCATCACTCAAAGCATTCTTTCACTGTCGTAATCTCCTCCGTCGCGAAGCGAACACTCCTGATGCAGGAGTATAATTTTGTCTCCCCTTCACGGACTCGTCGATCAACTCCAAAACAGTACGTTTTAATTGTTTAATATTAGCTGGGGGTTATCCTAACAATAGCATTTTCAGCATTCACAGCCGGCGCCTGCGACTTCGGTCCATCGAGAGATTTAGTTCCTTGAGCAATAAATATTTTCTTCTTTTTTATTTCTCCCTTGTTTTTCATTAAAAAAGTTTGTGTGGAGGACCCCACGATACTTCCATGTTCCCGTCGTTCGCTTACTACATGCCTTTCACATGAAACGATTCCGAGACGAGTGAATAATCATTAAAACTCACCCATCAAAATTAATTAATTTGCCCTAGCCTGTCCTGAAGTTCTGTTCTCATAAAAATGCCAAAGTTCTAAAATTTGCTGGAAAGAGCTCCATGTCTCTCAATATTCATCCCATGTCATCGATTGGTGGAATAATAACATACAAAACAATATGAACACACAAATTCTAACGACGTGACGAATAGTGAATTTTGTAGCCTAATATATTTCTCTTTAACGGTAACTATCAATTTGAAATATTCAACACGATCAATGAATGAAATAATGGACACAATTTGATCAATAAGACACTCGCAAAAACTCAAAATAATCGA